>BJFM01006544.1:55181-88085 GCA_016586285.1 Arothron firmamentum
GTCAGACTCTTTATCTCTTCAGCTGTTGCGCTTTGATTTTCTCCTCTAATTGGAATCCAGGAGAGCCGTCAGGCAAGAGGCTAAATGGAGCAATCTCAATTTCAGCGTGGCTCGACAGTGGCCTGTCCATATAATGTCACCGCAAACCGTGAGTTCCTTTTTGATGAGTTCACCGTGTGACACAAAGGCGAGAAAAGGCGCTTTCTGCTGCTTTCTCTGTAAATACTGACTTAGCTCGTATTCCTGAAGTTCTCACCCTGAACTGTTCCGTCTGTGCTTGCGGTTCCTGCTCCAGGTCACAGCTCAGACCTCAAATGATCAAAAAAGCCTCCTAATTTGGCCCTCAGAATTCAAACCTGGCCGTCTGTTGTTCTCAGTAGTTAAAGCCTAAACGCCACAATCAGTCTTTTAATTGACACAAGCTGAGAGGTAATTATGGAGGGGAGAAAGAAAAGACATAAAAGAAAAAAGAGAGAACGAGGGAATCACTCATTAGGACTTCAAATGCCTTTTTTTGTGCAGTGCTCCGGGCTCTGCGTGAGCAGCAAAATGTCACCTTCATATTATTGTGTTTTAGTGAAAACCAAAAAAACCAAAACAGTAATAAATAACAGAATATGTCCCATTTCTGCTGCATGGCACCTAAATGACCTGCTACGGCTCCAATTTTGATCTGTTAAAGTTGGATTTTTGGGAGTCAGCATTGTACTAAAGTTGAATAAATAAATTAATGCTTGGGACAACGAGGTTCACGTTAGTGTTTGTTGCTGCCTTTAGTTTTGTTTGGAATAAAATCCATCTCCCCACTGTGACAAACAGCCATGCAATAAAGATAATAGTAATAAAAAAACAAAAGAGAGCCAGCGTGTGTCATGTAACATAGGAATCTGGCAGCTTTGGCTGTGCTGAAGATTTTTTTCGGAAAAGAAGCAACCTGTTAGCAGAAACTAAGCTGAGCTGTGTGGGCACCACACTGCAGAAAAGACCCTGTAACCTGACTATTTCAGGTCATAAATTCAGCTATTAAAGACATCAAAGTGTGCTTAATGGATCTCTAAAATTGTCTGCCTTACCTAATAATTGCAAAGGCTGAGGTAATGGCTCTGGGCCTGCCAGGACCTTTGCTTAGACATATATCTAGGACAGACAGGCATAACACCTTTAGCCTTTTGCTCCTGATTTAGTGCTTAAAGGTGCAGCTCTGACCTCCATCATTTGAGCTGCTATCTAATATTTCAATCAGTCCGCAAGAGCCACTGATTTAACAGCATATATATGACACGTATAATTTATTCACAGATTTCAGATAATCCCTGTTATAATAATCTTCCCAAAATGTTCTGTAGAACTAAAAAAAAGTGTGGCAGCGTGAGGCCTAGCATCACCCTGCAGCTCTGTGCTTAGATATTCACTCAAGTGCTGTTTAATTAGTTATGGTTGACCTGTGGTGAAAAAATAGCTTTTTACTTATGTTTATGTTTAATCGTGGTTGTGCAGTTGGAGGGGAAAAGGAGCATTGGACCTATTTTGTTTGGACATCAGTGACTGTCAACAGTCATACTGTATACTGGCAGTGTAATGTTATGTTATCCCCAAAGCATGTAAAAATATAGCTTTTTCTTCCCCCATTAATAAATCTAGTAGCATTAATTGAGAAGAGAAATGAAGAGATCCAAGCACCTAATGAGAGCAGATACCCTGCTTGAGTAGCTGTGCTCGGACATAAAAATCTGAAATGAAAATGTCCTCCTGCAGGTTCCTTTAAGGGTTCTGGCAATTACTCACTTAGTTAGCGAAGCAGGGAAGCGCTTCCCCCACGTCGCCTTAGCCAGACTCCACAGAGCTTTAGAATTTTTCTTCAGCCCAAGTTCTTCTTCTTCCCTCTTTTGGCCTACACCCCCCCCACCCCCCCCACCCCCATCACATCTCTGCAACACTGCATCCATCCAGCGACTGTTGATGGTTATGTAAATACTTAATGCATATTTGAGGGAGTCAAACACAAGGTCAAGAAGCGAGATTATTAAGATGCTGCACAGTCGATCAGCTGAGCATTCAGCTCAGCTCAACCCCCCGCTGTTCTATCATCTCGCTCCAACATGTGGGAACACGCTGCATATGTGTGGGTGGCCACATTTATTATTCATGCCGGGAGTCGACTTGAATAGTGGAGTAGGGGGGGGTTATTGTCTAGAAACTCACACTTAAGTATATATACCGTACATCGAGATGTTAAATAACGCCAGATATGGAAATAACAATGAGGACTTACGATGTGGAGCATGATATAGTCGCCCAGGCGCGGGGCGCTGTCAATGCGGATCAGGATGCCGTCTTTGATGGTGGTGCTGAAGCCCACGGCCAGCCGGTCTGTCCGTGTGCTTGGCCTCTCGTTATAGGGCCAAGTGTACGTGATCAGGCCGCCTCCTTTGCCAAAGATGTACGTGGTGCCCGCTGTGGAGACAAATATGGGAAGGCATTAGATTTGTTGTGGAAAAAATAAACTAGAAAGCAGAAAAACAGAAGCATTTACAGAGAGAAGGTAAATCTAGTTTTATGATGTGAAAACATCCCTAACAAGACATGGGGGAGCCCACTCCCATCAAGAACAAGGCGCGTTCCAAGCAAGAGCAGATCCAAACTACCTCATTCTCTCCTGTAACTCCTCTGCAGATATCAGGACAATGAAATTATGTTCTTTTTCTATTTTAAGATTCTTAATGGTATTCAGTCACCACCAACTTTTGGGCCGGGGTCAGCAGTTCCCCTGGCGCCATCTATGACCTATCCTTCTAAAATATAGCTCCTTTCCAGGGAATAACAGCCAGTATGACCAGAACCAGATAAGTCTCCCAATCCTCATGTATTATATATGAGACCTGCAACCAAAGAACAAAGGCTGGCACAAGAAAGGAGAGAGGAGGGCGAGGAGGAAAAGAAAAATCGAAGAGCCTTCGTCTGGTTTAATTTGACAAATGCAGTCGAGAAAAGGGCAGCTGCACCAGTGGGGCTAGAGAAGCTCAACAGAATGATTTTTATTATTATTATTATTACATCAGCCTCGATGCAGATTTGTCAGATTAGGGAGTCTGATTAGATCAAGCTCAGCCCCGGGCCAGAAAAATCTGTGAGATTTGTTTGCGCATCACTTGGAACAGCCAAAAGACAGTATTAAAAAAAAAGAAGAAAAGTCTCTGTGACTTTTGGCTTCGCTGAGGAGAACACCATTTGGCCCTCATTAAAGGCAGAAAGGTTATTGGGAATGAAGATTTTAGTTTTTCCATCTTTGTAAGACTCCGCGGGAGTAATGATGTCTCCCTCATCTCTACGCACATCTTCAGCGTCACCTGGCTCCCTTCAACTCTTCCCCCGACCCAACAAAATTGCCATTCGCTTCCTCTACAAGCCACCTGAACATCTGTTTGGCCTTGTGATGGGTGCCCAGCTGCCTCACTGTTTTTCCTATGAAGTAGCCAACAATCTGCTGTGTGGTCCACAATACCTCCGGGACCGCAAGAACATATGGGCGAGAGGAAGTAAGAGAGAGAGACGGGGAACCTGCATCCACCAGATGAGCGTCGCAATTTGCCTCCAAGGCACACAAACACGCACGGAAATGATGTCTGGTGCCAGCAATGCAAACCACCAGTGTAGGTCGCCTAAATGACATTAGCAACAAATTAAGCATCATGCCGTCAGCTTTAATACTCCATTTTTAATCATAAAAAAAAAGACACAACACTCCTCTTCCTGTTTCACCCGTCTTAAATAAGTTACTTCCTCCGTGGCAGCGTGTATAACTCAGAGATATTGCAGGCAGCAGATAGCAGCCTGCAGCCAGGCTGTGCCAGGATTGCCCCTGCTGTCACATAGCCTCAAAGTTTCATGTCGCAAAAAGAATTAAGGCAGACTTGGGATCAGTTTACTCGGCAAACGAGCGAAGTTTGCCTATCACACAGTTTTTTCTTCCTGCAGGGGATGACGATGATGAGCAGCAAAGAAACAGACACCCCAGGGAGCCAATTATCACATTGAGGAGATTTGCTTAGTGTTTCAAGAAGACAATGTTGGGTATGAAACATACACAGGCTGAATAACACACACTCACAGCCATGGCCACAAATGCACATTGTGACACAAGGAGGCGTAGGAAAGTGAAGCGAACGTGTGCACGCACACACGTGTGCAGACACGCAAATGCTCCAAATGCAACGCATTCACACATACAATCGCACAAGTAGGTGATTATCTGCTGGAGTACAGAGAAAATAGAGGACCTGAAATCTCTGAAGTACCCAATCTTCCTAAAAACCCTGTCAGCTCAGGCTGCACAGGGTGGATAAGAAAAGAGAAGTCTGCTGCATATCAATTCACGCATTCATTAGAGCCATTCATTGAGGGTGGAGGCATTTCTGACACGAGAGAAGATTTCACAAGACAACATGAGCCGTATGTTCAACTAACTGTGAAGAGATGCTAGTCAAAAGTTTCACGAGAGGAGGGAAAAGTTCTTCCAATTAAGAGTGATTGAAAAGAGAACAACATCATTGATTTCCAGCCAGAGACTGATTAAATTAAAAAGACAGACAAGGCAGAATATTGTTTACCCTTTCAAGCGTGTTTTACCCTGTATTCTCTTTGGGATCCGACTGCGAGCTATACAGTACTATTTACCCATGTTTTGAAATCCAGCACTCAAATATGAGCTACACTGTTGACAGAATAGAATCAAAGTGGCAAAAAGGCTTTTCTTTATTTGAGTCAACCAGTGGCTATTGCTTTTACCATTTTCCATCAGCTAGCACAAGATTACGTCACTGACTGGGACATTCACAGAACCTTTCAGGAAGCAGCTAGCTAGATTTGCCAGACCCAATTTGTCCAAAGGTGTTCTGAGCTTTCCGCTATTGATCCAGTCCAACACATCAAGTAATTCATTAAGACCAATATTATTTGTACATGATTTCTGGGCTTCTGTGTTGAATTCTTTTGTTATTACTGCAGAGTTTTCACTAAGCCATCCTTTCCACCAACCTTTCAGAGATCAGTACTTGTAGCCGTTGTTGTGAGACTGAAACAGTATGCTGGTAAACAGCATTAATGTATTATTCAGCATGCATGCTTTGAGAACAGTGGCATGCCGGTGAAAAAGCCAACTGCAAGAAAAATATCATCAAAGTTATCAAATCTGCAAACAGATTTCTGCTCAAAATGTTATTTGTGGGGATCAAAAGGGACTTTAATGCAATCTCACCATGACCACTGGGTTTTGGAGGAATCTAAAATCTCACAGGAGCACAGGGGCACTCCATTAGTGACAAAACACTGTGTCATAAATAATTAATGAATTTTTACTAGATATTTCCTTGATAAAGGACAGTTGAACAAAAAAGCCATTTTGTGTTCAACATTCATAGTGTAGCAATCTGATGCATCTACAGGGTCCCTCCATTTAGAGACAGAGTGGAGGCGTAGGACTAGGTCAAAGCTTTGGCCTCCATTCAACAAAGGCCCCCTGAGGCTCAGGAGTGCAGACAGAAGGTCAGGACACCTGAAGGCAGAAAGGAACTATGCCCTGTCCTTCACACCCCACATGTGACATTAGCCATGTACGGGAGTCAGCAGAAACAAATTCTGGAGGAGAGCTGCTAATAATGGCAAGTGGGTTAAAAGTAGAAAAACACCACTGCTCCAACACATTTTTTCGATATGTCTGCTCCATCACTGTCACCACATGCCCATTTCAACTGTATTAGCAACCAATGAAAGAGCATCGAGAGCGGTGGAGATGACACGGTGCATGTTTGTCATATGCAGGTAATTGGTTGTGTTTCAGTTGAGATAAAACCTCCTGTTTAGAGGCAACTATGGGACCCGGAGGGGGGGCAAAGATACAGTCTTTTCAATTAAAATGAGGCAGTGGACTTTTTTTTTCTTTCTTTGTAAATACGAAAGAAAAACAGAAAGAAAAAAGGTGTTGCTGCCAGCTGCTCACAAGGTACAGAATGGCAGTAGATAAATGCTTAAAACATTCTGAATTCACAGGTCCAAAAAAACATGAAGCCTGCACACAAGCACACCTTTTCTCCTGTGTGTGTGTGTTGTTTATGTGCTTTTATGTCTTTACCTTTGTTATCACCCGAGCTTTCGGCAGTGCTGGAGCCCCAGGGGACAGAAAAAGAAGACAAACACAGTTTGATGTGGTCGAATTTTCTCCCATCAGAGAATTAAAAACAGGAAATAAAAGGAAAGGGGAGCCTTAAAAAAATAGAAACAACCAGAAAGTGAGATGCAAAATGTAATTGCCTCCTCAATCACATTCAAAAGTGGTTTATAGTCACAATGCTTTGCCCTGCTGTGCTTCATACATGGGGAATTATTAAGCCTGCTGTCCTTCACACAGCCACAATGAGGAATCATTGGCTGAAGAATTGAATTGTGGGATACTGTGCTGTGTAATCACTGGGATTTATCTCCATTTTACAATCTCTTATCATTTCCTAATTCATGTTTCCAACTGTTGCCTCTCCCCTCTGGGAGAGAGTGAGACTGATGATTGAACGTAACCTTGCTATGGCTCTGTCCTCCATCAGCTGCCAGAGGCAAGTTCACAGCAAACAGAAATAGTGCGTGCTTGTGTGCGTGTGTGTGTGTGTGTGTGTGTGTGTGTGTGTGTGTGTGTGTGTGTGTGTGTGTGTGTGTGTGTGTGTGTGTGTGTGTGTGTACCAGAGCTGTAGGACTTTCATGTGTACTTTGGCATATACAACGGTCACACAATAACGGCCATGTGTCTTCTGGAAGATGAACATCATACTTGCAGTGATTGATGAAGGCCGTTGTGCTGTGAGGAATGGTGAAGTAAAGGAAACAGTCCGTCTCCAGTGATTTACGCTGTCTGTTTTGCCGTTGTAATAAGTTGTGGCATTATTACATATGGATTCATACCCTGAGAACAGTAGAGTAATGGAGGCGAGGGAAAAAAATGGAGTATAAATAAACAGAATAGACAGAGTGTAGCAAAAGAGAGGCAGTCAGCGCAGAGCTGTAATGAAAAGACGGTGAAAACATACAGCGTTTGGGTCTAAGGCTCGTCATTAGCAGTGGGAGTCAAACTGTAATGTACGTGTTTGCTTAATTTAATTGCATCAGGTATAATTACTGCAAAGCGTGGCATAAAACTAGTAGGAGATGATTCAAGAATGTGCAATTACAACTTGGAAATGTATTTCCCAGCTGCAGTCTACGCACCACACAGCAGAATGCACGGATTACTCTGGATCATACAACGTTTTGTCAGAGCCGTGTTTGCACTTATGAGCCACAGCCGCTAGCTAATGCAACAAAACGAGGCATGGGCTCAGCAAACAGCTGCCACCGCTGCTGTGCAGGAACTAAAGCAACACCAATAACCAGGATGATGAAGCCTGAGCCACTGGGCACCAGCTCCCATCACCGAAATTGAAGAGCGAAATGCAAGACTAACTGTATTTGTGCTACAGTTGTCCAGCATTGCTTGGAGAAGCCATTTCTTTTCGGTGCTGCAGTGAGATTTAGTGGTCGTGTTGCTTCTGCCAGGGCACTGAGACCATCCCTGGTGGTCAGAAGAAGACTCTCCCTTCTCAGACGTACTCTACTGAAAGAACTGTGCCACTTGATGCAAATGTGTCATCACTGGGGGTCCAAGAGGGAAAGAGGAAGAGAAGAACACCAGATAAGACTGTCAGTTAAAACAGGAGATTGCACAACACCACCTACCAGGGGTCCCGACAGTGCTTTCAATCTCCTGGGTTTTATTATAGAATATCACTACTCCCTCACCAGCCATTTAAAAGTGATTTATCTGCATCATTTTCAGAAGAAAAACATTCAAAGCAACTGAGGCGCAATGACTTTTAACAATGACAAGAACAGATAAGCTCTTTCATGTCACACCTCGCTGGCAGAGCACACACTGGGAATATTTATACCATTAACTTGTTTGCCATGTGCATCATGACGTGAAGGCAAAATGGTGGAAGCGTCAAGGGAGAAAAGGAGCGAAGGGCTTCTGTAAAGTTCCTGCCTCTCCGAAACCCAAAGTTCCCGTCTCCTTACTCACAGGCATCATGGAACACTCTGATCACAGCGGAAGGACAAGAAGCTCCGCTCACAGATGCCCATTAATGAAAGTTGTGTATCCTCACTTCAGCGCCAGATAACACAGCAAAGGCGTGAATGTGAGTACACAGAAGTGAAAATACCCACACATACAGCGCAGGCAGAAGGTCAGCCATAACAAGTCTCCCCTCATTACAGCAAGTCTCTCCCCCACACTCTCTCCCCCTCATCCGGCTCCCCTCCTGCACCTCCCGACACTCTCTGGTGCAGCGGAAAGAGGAATGGCTTTAAACTAGGGTTTGGTTGTTTTTGTCTTTTCTTTGGAGATGTCAGCTCCTATTCTCCCTGGATGGAAAAAAAGACAAGGATGAGGAAGAGGACAGGGTGGACTGAAGAGGATTTCAGAGGCTGGAGGAGGAGGAGGAGGAGGAGATGGAGGGGAGCAGGAGGGAGAGGGCGTTGGTGGTGATGCAGCTGAGATCCATGCAGCATTCAAGGCTACAAAGGAGACCTGTCTGCTGACTTTGCCGCCTGCCACCAGTGGAATTTTTAGACGGGGGAGTGGGACGTTCAGAAGAGATGAAAGAAAAGAAGGTAAGAGAGCCAATGTTTGGAGACAGGAGGACAAAGGAACGCAGTAAAGGTGGAGAAAAGTCCATTTGAAATGCATAACCACACTTTTTTCACATGGCATGACACCTGAACAGTAAAGCTCTATAAGACCGGTCTCAATCCCACTCCTTTCTTCAGAAAAATTAGCATTCCGCTCTTGTGTTGATGTTCACACTGCTCTCAGCAAAATTAGGACATGAGTGTCTCCTTCGCATCATTCATAATGCATGACGCGTGTGAGGCGTCTCGCTTCAGAGGCAGGCCACACCAAACCCTGCTGAGGATTAGGTGAAGAAGATCTCCTAAAGAATAAGGGATTCCGAGATGGCTCCGAGTGGAAGCATCATTTATAATTGAATCTTCCCTTGAGGACAGCGCAACCTGTCTGCTTTTGCCAAAGCTTTGTGGTGAGCCCAAACTCCTCTCCTCCTCCCCTCTCTCTTCCAGTCTGCGCCTGCCTCTCTCTCTCCCGTCTCTCCACAAAGGACCTCGTACGCAAATACGACAGACACAGAAGATCCAGACACTGATCTTTCCCCAAGGCTTTTATGACTCAAAACCCAGCTGGTAACAGATACACTTAGTTTGAACTATCTTTTTATTAAACCCAGTTTTATGGGTCCAAAATGTTTTCCTGAGTGCACGAGTAGTGAAGTAAAATGCACTTGTGTTCTGTGTCACTGATGTTGGATGCTGACATGTAGAAAACTCCTCTGCTGTCAATGTGGATCCATAATTGAAAGCAGGATATGAGTAGATACTCATTAAAAGCCAAGATAAAGCACCCAGAGTGCACACATTTCTGAAGGTCAGATTTATCACGAGAAGCTGTTTTATTGGAATTGGAAAGGTCATTGTGAAGCTGGCGAGGTGGGCAGACAGTGAATTGCAGGTAGGCTTTCGGCTTTATGAACCCACCAGGCCATTCTGGTATAATTGCTCATAAAAAAAGGCCGTTCGCATTTTGTACGGAATTATCAATTGTTCAAGGGAGCCTGCTGCGTTTTCAACTGAAAATGGCAGACATTAAAACAGTTTTGGAATGAATTAATATTCATCTGTGCTGGATGAACTTGATGCATTTTTTGTTCCAAAACTCAAATGATGAAAACATACAATGTTTTATATCACATTGTATGTTTTTATCAGTTCTATAAAGAATTTTGTACATAATGTAACCTTTCTGGAAAATGACAGATGTAAATATAGGTTTGATTACGCCAAGAAAATGCTGATTCGTGTAATGCTATATTGTATGCATTAATATTGATTTACTGAAATAAATACAACACAATATGTTTTCTTATTCTGAAGGTGGACTTTCAATCAACAATGACTTGTCATTACAGTGCTGCAGATATATCTGAGCTCTTATTTCACTGTCCGGGAGGCAGCTCTCGGTGAGAACAGGCGGCTAGAATAATGACTGTGTTCTAACAGCGACGTGGTCAGCGCTGCAGAGTTATTTTTCATGAAATGTCAACAAACCAGAGCAGCAAATGGATTTTACCAGTTTGCTTGGTGGCTGTAGACTGGCATGTGCACAGAATGCAATAGGTCAAGATGGACGGACTATCCGCCAGAGTGGCTGCCACATTTGTTGCACCAAAGCACTGGTTCCAGTGTATGCTTAGCCAGTATTCAGCGTTTTAACTCTTCTCTTTTCAAATGCAAACATCTATGATGAAATGAAAGCGTTTGCAAATAATCGCTTCTTGCCTTCAAAGGATCTGAATTAGAGTAGATGAAACCAGTCAGCAAGTGATGCCAGGCGGACAAACATTTGCTTTGAGCAATAACATCAAATACAAAAAGCACTTGGACCTAAAATGCTGCTCCGAGGAACGGATGCGCCTCTCGGGGGAAACAAACAGCACAATCACGCCGACAATACTGAGTCTGTGTTTTCTGAGATCGAAAAAGAAATCAACTCTTCAATAAACACGGCTCATGACCTTTCGTTTGATCACTGTGTTGCTTTTATGGAAATGGAATGAGTGATGCCGCAACAGAGGGTCATTGTGTTGCTCTTAGCAAAAGCAGCCGTGCATTTGCGTGGCGTGCGGAACAACCCCGAAGGCCTGTGTCACCAGTGTCTGCGACATTTGAGCTACAGGAAAGGCTTAACACCCTCATTTAACCACAAAGAAAAACTTAAAGTCAGTTTCTGTTCACCTCCCACACCTGCACTTACGGAAGGTAAATTCACATCTATGTAGAATAGAAATGCAGAAACCTGTTTCAATCAAGTCAGCTGCCATCCTCTGTGGCAACCAGAAAATAACTGCAATTGAAGTAAAAACCTGCCATTAACGGCAACCTTGGCTGAGTAATTGCCTTTGATGGGCAGTGTATACTTTAATATTACATGCATTACAATGAGTCCTCCATAGCATTCAGGGAAAAAGTCCCTGTCAAAGAGTCCAACCTATTTTCATCCCCAAGTGTGCAGGAAAATCACCAAATCAATGCTGAGAATAACTGTCAGCTTGTGGTCATTCAATAGTTTGTTAAAGCTGCTGGGAAACTTTTTAAACTCGTCAACTAACGACCATTTCAGTGTAGAGTAATAGAAAGGCACGAAATTGCCTCTACAATGGCTGTTTATGCAGTCACAGATTGGATGTTTAGACTTTCCCAGGACCAGACATCACTTAAAAGCACAATTGGAAATTGGTAATAACGTTTGCCCATCAAAATAAAAAAGGCCGCCTTTAGGTCTTTGCTGTCAAAGCGTTTTAGGAAAGACGTGTCGGCTTTGCTCAGTTGAGATCGAACAACCCAAGATGTCATCTTGGAGTCCGGAACAGAATTTTTATACTTTTTCCACCTAGCTTGACAGCACTTAGCAACAGTTGTCCGTGTGAGTGATCATTTCTCTCTCTAGCATGACATGAGGATGCGACTATGATCTTCAAGGTCCACATTCTCAGCCATTTATGCAGCAGAATACTTGCTATGTTCCTAACATTACAACACTTAAAAAAAAAAAAGATAAATCATTTATATTTCACCAGATTGTGGCACCCAGTCCCTGAAATACATACATCCAGACAGATAGCACATTTTCCTCCCTGCCACTGGGTTCTGATATTGGTCCCCTGTATTTGCTGTTCTCCAATTCCCTGCGGCAGGTGTTTTGACTTCAGCCCTCTACTGGAAGTGTCAATGTTATAATTAATGGCCTGCCCCCCTTCAATTCACCTGCACTCTTCACCGTTTTTCCTCTCGCTCACTGTTCTTCCCCCATCGCTCAACTAGCTACCTTGAGTCGAGTCTTGTTGGTAGCTTTTACCTGTGATTGTAGGGACATTGAGCTGGAGGCAAAGCAAAGTGGTGACTCGAGCCGCAGAAGGAAAATTTGATAGTGCAGTCACACTCACTTTCAAATTTGGCCACAAAGCCCGAGAAAGTTTGGTGCTGCACCGCCTCCTCTGTTATCTACTTCCAACCCTTAATCAAAAGTGGGAAAGGGGGTTTAAGACTGATAGAGGAATGGAGGAGGCAGAAGCTAAAAGGCACTTAAAAGGAAACTGCCACTGAGGCCATCTGCAAATAAACAAGTGGAGTTGCGATCAATGAGAGAAGGTGGTAAGAATCAAATGTGGAGTAAAAGGTGCTTCAGGAAAGGTGTAATTATTGCAACACTAAAGCAACAGTTATGGATTGGCAACACGCAGCAGCCTCACTGAGGACAAGACGAAGATGCTAAGTGAGCAAGTGTTCGAGGAGATTGCGCACATTCACATGCAGGCCAGAGAGGAGGAAATGAGCCTGCCTGTAAGTGCGTGCTGATGAATATGCTGCTCGGTGGTCAAGGATTAGCTGTATTGGCCTCTGGTGAGCTTGAGAAGGCCTGGGAGAGTATGGAGGGCAGCGGGACGGAACATGCCCCACTCTCAGAGTTTCTTGGCATCAGTCTAATTAAAGACAAAGAAAAAGTTCTCCATGTTGTTGTTGTTGTGGCTGCAGCTGTGTTTAGGTGGATGTGCTCCCAATTCAAACAAGTATATGGGGATGTTTCCGTGCTTGTGTATGACCTGAGATGTTCGTACATCCTTGTGTATTTCCACAAAATAGCCACCTTTTGGTTACACACAGTAAACCAACCACATTTTATTTAATAAATATACTGTATATCTTTAAAAAAAAAAGATTAGTTTAAAAAAAAAATCCATGATGTCCCACTCATTTATCAACTTAAGGAGCTTGAAAAAAAAATGCTATGATAAGAAGGCTGGGTGTCATCAATGATGAGCATTTGGCAGTCCAGATATACTATATCTCTTATTTTCTATCACGTCTTTCTTCATCTCCCTCTCCTCTCCATCGCTTCCTCATACACCTAAACCCCACCCATATCAGGCAGCCCAGTTGCTGCCTTTGAAGCTGTACTTAGCTGAACTGACTAGACATTTAAAGCAAGTGAGGGTGGCTTTCAACAGCTCATGAAAGGCAGAAGAAAGCTGCTGCTCTGCTAGTCAAGTGGATGTGGGAATTGGTGAATATAGTCATGCGTATCAGGGACAATGGCTGACTATAGGTGAAATCTCTAGAGGAAGCTTACTTGAGTACCTCAGCCCCAATCTTGCACACATCTTGGCTCTTAAATGAAAATGAGCAGATGCAAGGGGAAAGACAAGGAAAGCTGGGGGAACCCTAGGCCATTTTTGACAAAACGGGAACAAAATATGCATCACTGAAATGAATTTCAGCATGTTTTTTCCTCTTTATTTTTTTTGCCCTGGGATGATGTATTGACAGAAAATATGGGCCTAATTGATAAATTTATTTCAATGCCCAGAGGAGTCAAGCTCATTAAAACCTTTTAGTTATGTCATGCAGAGACCACCTATAGGCACACAAGCCATCTCTGTTGAAATGGGGACAAACGCTCAGACGCTTGCGCACTTTGAATATTCTGGCATACAAAGGCGATGCGACGCGCCCCCACTGTAGAGTGGGGGCGCATGAGTTCTCATTTCATTAAAGGGGGAACATTAATCGGAGGGCTCGGCCAACAGGGCAACAAGTGCCACAGCCACACAGACCAGGACTTCATTTTACTGCAGCGTTGGAGGGGAATACTAATAAGGATGTGTGACAGCCTACGAGAAAGAAATGCATGGATAGCAATGCAGGACCAGCAGATTTACATTTTTATGAATAACAACAACATTGTTTCTATTGCTGTGTATGTTGGTGAGCGATGCATCTGAACAACCCCTGCCTTCTGTTTAATGGCAAAAAGGAAATACTCTGCGTCGTGCAGACTGATCATTGTAAGGCAGCAGCTGAAGACTAGTAAAACTCCGAAGACTATTTGCTTGAGAAAAGAGGAGAAAAGGGAGGAAAATCACACAGAAGCTCTATCATTTTCCCGCAGGCCATCCATTAATATTCTCTCTTCACACCTCCAACCATGCTTTCTGAAGCCCTATCCAGTCAACAACTGGTCTGCATCCTGCTGTCCTACCGCACTTGACCTTGAACTCCACATCCAAGGATTCAGATCCTCAGCAGAAGGTTTGAGACAGAGTTAGACAACAGAGGTGCAGCGGGAGGTAATTGTCAGATCGGATAAGACACTGTGATAGGGCCAGCAGCGGGTCAGCATATTGATTGACAGGCGAGCCGCTGTCTTTCCTTCCATCACTGATTGTTCTCTATATAGGTGTTTTCTCATTTAAATTATTTGTGTAAGTTCTTGATGCACGTGTAAAATCTCCTGTTGTATGTGACTATGAGACACAGCAATCAGGTCCACTGTTCCAGCTACAGCTTCCAGATTTTGCTTTTCCCCCATTTTTTTTTAGTGATGCTACAGCTTTTATCATAAATTTCCAAAGGGGACAGCTGTGCTTCAACTATTCTGTGGCTGCTGCATGATAATTGATGGTTGTGTTTGCTTCTACAGCCAGCATTGTGGTTAATTTAAGGTCTTTTCTCAAAGCCCACTGTTCAAATCCACAGAGAAAACAGTGTCTGTTTTTGATGGAAGCGCTGTCAAGCTGCAAAGAGCTGATAGCACCAGACAGGAACTTCCCACACGCATTTTATCATTGTCCAGGACCTACACAACATTCAAATACATCTGAATTTAAAAAGATTTTATTACACCTTCTGACAAACTTAGGATAAAAAATAGGATAATAATGACATTTCATATGAAAGAGATGTCAAGAAGGCTGAGCGGGGATGAAAGCTTGGAATGGAAGGCATCTTTCCACAATACCACAACATTAATGTATCTACAAGCAAACCTGATATCAAACAGGCGAATGTATTTAAAATATCAAAGCTGTCTGGTAAGGACAGTTCGCAATGTCAAACGTCACATTGCCTTGATCAGTTAAACTTGTGTTTTATGTACATAAATTCCTTGATAGCAAAACCAAAGTTGTTCACCGTGACAAAAAGTGAAACGTGAGGATTATCGAGAGTGGGAAAGGACAGCATCCGGGTGGGTGTCAGACACTTACAGCACGTAGGTGCGTTTGACTTCATGTATGAGATTCTGATTCAGACTCTTGTGGGTTTGTTACCTGACCAAGGGCTAACATTTATTTTAAGAATTGTAGTAGTGAGTGGTGCACCGTGGAGACGTGAGGGAGCAATCCGAGATGCACAGTTCCGGCAGAGTAACTAAAGGTGGCAACGGGAAGAGAGGTGGAGCTGGGAAATAAGCTGTTAATGTCCGTGGATGACAAGGGGGGAAACAAAGAGAAATGGGAATATAAGAAGCCTCGCATCCCATTACACACTGCAATAATCTCACAGCCATGTGCTCTGCAAACAGGCCTTCCATGACGAACCCTTGTGCTGTTTTTGTAAGCAAAAATGGCCCAAAAAATGGTCATCTGCAGTGCCATCACTGGTACAGAAGAAAACATTAATTAAATATTAAATACACAATCAAGTTTGTGATTGCCCCAACCTCATCCAAATGTAATGGAAGATTTAGGCAGTGAGCTTTATGCCGCTCATGTCTATTTGCTTTCCAGCTTGCTTGGACAGAACTAGATAATAATCAGGCTTGATTGAGGCGAGTGGTGCCCCTAAATACATGTTGATTTGTAACACAGTGTTTATGCAGGAAGAATTCAGCACGATACAAGGCTAGCAGTGTCAAGGAGCTGCAGCAGGAGCCATGGTTACGGGCTAACTGTAACCCTCCGGAGCACTAAAGGTCATTCCTCATTATATGCTGTCACAGCGATTGCATCTTTGAGATGTTTCACATGCCAGGAAAACCAAGACAATCAAGGGTCTCTTTCCAGCTAAGTACTTTAATTGATTCTTTTGACACTAGTCTGCTGCCCCTGAAACACTGCTGAAGATTTAATTAAACAAATGCCATTTAAGGTGTCATTGAGGGCTTATTGAAGAGCCCGGGCATCCCCGCAGCCCATTTTTATGAAACTAAAACTTGGAAAAACATTCTGTCTCAAAGAAACTGAAGGGTGTTTTAATTCACTGCAAGGTGCAAAACTAATCTTTGGATATTTCCTTTGGTAATTGGTTACCCCTCATGTCACATTGAGGTAACTGCAATGCTGGAGGTAGACACCTCTGCCTGTTAATTGATGATATACAGCATCAGACACAAGCTTGCATTTAGAGGTAACAACAATGTGATAAGTCTCGGCTGCTCTAATAAACAAGTGTTTACTCCTGATGCAGGTCAGCCATATTTAGATGACATGTCTTGACATTCCTTTGCTTTAATTTATACCAGAATTCTTCAACCGGAATGCTTCATCCACACTTATGTTTCTTGCCACGACAGTTGTAAATGAATCACACTCAGGGTGCCGATGGATCAAAAAACATGATGGTGATGCAAAGAGTTCTCCTGAGAGAGGTGATTCAGTGCATCTGACAGCCTGAGGAGCAACAGTAATGGGCTGGATATTGTCTGTATGCTATTTCTTATTTTTTTCTCTCTATATGATACAAGACTTTTATATCCTGTAAAGGTCAAACTTGTGTCAACTATAAGAAATTAGGTTTTCATGAATTTGGCAAATTTTGCAGGATAAAAGGTCACATTGTGGTGAAGCCACTATTTCAGAGTTTTGGTATTACGTAGCCATGCTGTCATTGCCCAGTTACAGCCTTTCGCAAAGGGGGCAGACACGCTTGGTGCAGAAATGTAGCTGTGTTTAGTCCAAGTACTGACAGCGAATCAACTTGTG
This sequence comes from Arothron firmamentum, assembly GCA_016586285.1. Taxonomy (NCBI): domain Eukaryota; kingdom Metazoa; phylum Chordata; class Actinopteri; order Tetraodontiformes; family Tetraodontidae; genus Arothron; species Arothron firmamentum. The sequence continues at coordinate 72,089 of BJFM01006544.1, forward strand.
TAAATCGAAGAGAGCCGTCTTTGCGTCCTTGCCAATGAAGGAAAGACTATTTTCCCACTTGCAACCATTTGCAGCAGTCACATTGAATCAATGTCTCTGGCTAGTTTGATTGGAACACCATCCCCTTCCTCCTACAACATGAGCACCCTGGGTTTTTTTTTCTTTCTACTTTATTTTGCCTTCACCCCCAACATTTCTACTCTTTACGACCCAAGGGTGCTTTTTAGTTCTATTACAAGAATTTAATTCTCTTTGATGATAGGCATCTAACGCAGTGCCTTTACTCCTAATCTGTTCCTCCTCCCCCTCTTCATCCCCTCTCTTTTCTGTGGCATTGAGGCAATCATTATTATTCATGACATGACTTTTACAGTTGGGGCCCTGTGGTTGTGCAGGTGTCTAAGTATACACCAGTGCATATAGCAAAGATGTTCCTGAAGCAATGATAGCCATTTTTGGGCAACTGACCTGAGACTTTGCTGGTCTCAGTTGCATAACTTTCTATGCAATGTTTTATCACTGACCATTGTCGATCTAAATGAGCAGAACTAAAGCCATCAGTGGAAGCTGAACAGTGGCAAAAGGGACAACGCCATCACATGTCTGAGTTGATCATCTGAAATGTCTGAATGTCGCGCAAACTCGGCTGAGCAACAAACCATACATTTCTGTCACTATACTGAAGAAAATAAAAAGTGTCGAGAGGCAGACAAAAGAAAGACAGCATGAGACCTTCAATGCCTCTGAAAAACTTCATTTCTCTTTCAAGACTGTATGAATCATCTTACTAGCCTACAATTCCCTTTTAACAGCCCACAACTCCCACATTTCTCTCTCTCTTTGCATATGCACATTTATGGGCACAAGTGTGTGAGTGTGTGTGCAGACTGGCTCTCTGCCTAGCCAATTATGTCCTTGTGCTAGAGCCATCTCCCTGTGCCTGACCTTTACCGCCTAGCTCCCCGTAGACTGTCCTCGTCTTCGCCACTTTGTCCGTCTCACTATTACACATCGCGAGCCCACAGGAAAGGGAAATTGTCCTTCTTTGCCTTTTTATGCCCCATTTTAAAAAGAAAGATCTTGCTTTCTGCATCAAACTCACCTGTAAATGTTGGGATTTATTTGCAGCTACACTCTCATTTGTTCACATATGATTTAACCATGCAGGATTCTGCTATGCCGCGCTGATTAAAGCTATTAATATCTGTGAATATCTTTTCCATTTGTCGGCGAAACCCTACCTATTAATACAAGTAGCTCTGCCCATTACATCCCGCTGGCACACCTCAGTAGGGCTCCGCAATCCAATCAATGGCCGATAATAAAAGCAAGAAAGCAACTCAAAGCCTTGATGGCACTTCAAAAGCAAAAAGGCAGCAAATCAAGAAGCAAATCCTGTCACATATAGCTTTTTTTTTCCAGCCTGGGTCCTATAACTTTGTGTGCCACACTGCGGGGCAGATAATTAAAGTTCTTTGATGCTCTACCTCTCCAGCGTCACAGGGACACAGGTAATGGAGTCACTGGCTCCTACCAGACCTTCAACTTTAAATTGAATGTCTCCACTCCATTTGAGAGCTGTAGAAAGATAAAAGGGCCGTGTGATAGACTCTTGGCTTTCTGTTCATCGAGCTCTAACTAGACAGCAGGAGACACTTTAATGGTCACAGCTCTGTAACATTATTCATGACCGACGACTATCAGCTTGACATAGGCGCCAGTAAGACAGGAAATCTAATATGTTGCTACAAGTGTGGGTACAGATGTGTAGGATGGTAGGCTTGCTTACTGACTGATAACTCAAGGTCAAAACATTCATCTCAACCAAATATGACCACAGGAAATCAAGTGAATGGCATAACTGCCAAAAGTGTAGTATATTGTGAGGAATGCACTGTTTCATAACTTTAGATAGCAGTCTTCACTCCACATGTTAACAAAAGAGAAGGCAAGAGGATTTCTTGCTGGTTATTCCCCGCTTACTTGAAATTAACTGCGCATGAATCACTAGCGCAAATGAAGCATGAGTAGCTTTTCTGTACATAAAAGACAAAAGCTACCCGCTTTTCAGCGTTTTTAAGATGCGGTAACAATACAGAGAACTTGGCTGGAAAAAAGCCTATCACTCCGATGCATCTTTGAGGTGTAAAAAAAGAGCGACCTCCACATACATACAGATATAATGAACAGTTTATGCACCCACGCCCTTCATGCCTGTGTAGCATCAACTACTTCAGCTTGCACGCCTTAGAAGTGATTGCTAAAGCTTGCTTCTATTAATGTAGGAACCCTCCATTGATTCAAATCACCATATACTGGAATAGAGATGATTGGCAGCCATCTCTGATCTGTCTGTCATTTGAAAAGAAATTGTAAAGTGTTTGTTCTTGAAGATGAATTCGCTGAAGGTTAAATATTTCGGCTGTAGCATCAATGAATTCACTGATTTGGTTACTGTGTTGCATGAGGTCCATTGTCTTTTGAAGCATGTGATGGCCACATCCTGCGTCAAAGATCTTTTCTTCACGGATGTTTCTATGCAGCCTACATCGCCGTGCATATGGGAAGATGCAAACGTGGAGCGGCTTTGATGTGGATTCACGCTGGGGTACGTTCTGCATGGCAGGAGAATCGCTGCTGGCAATGCAGCAGCCTCGCAGCTCAGTGAGGAGGCACACAGGCAGGACATGCACATATGGACGCACACTGTATACACGTGGAGTGTCAGAGTTGGAGGCGGAAGAAAGACAAAATTTCACAAGACAGGAGAGTGGGCTGCAAGAAGCGGATATGCCATGTCGGATGGAATCAGCAGCAACCTGCAGCCCAGATCTGAACACACCAGCCAGGTCTGCTGTGTTGAGAAAGCATTACACATAGCTGTGTTTATTATCATTTATTTGACAATAGATGATTAAATCTTTTATGCTGGAGTTTGAAATAACCACTAGATGTACAGCACACAGACCTGTGACCAAGGTCAATAACATAATGTCAAGTAGAGGCCTTGGTGAATAACACTGGACACAATCATTAACAAAGGTCTGAAGCTTAACAAAAGCCACTGGACAACAGTCTTAACAACTCAATAAACCCCCTTCTGCTCCATGGAAATCCTGCTGCATGCATGTCTTGACTAGTTGACTGAGCCACTTCACTTCATCAACAACCACCATAAGGATCAATACAGCACTTCAACATTGATTCTGCATCCTGTGGTCAATGCCAGCTTCAATAATCACCTCTGCTCATTTATTAATTAGGCCTTTCCCAATGCTAAAGGTTCAATAAGACTTTGAGTGATTTTTTTTTCTTCTTATTATTAAGAACCACTCGTTGGAACCACAAACAGTAACTAAATGTGTCCTGCTGGGAAAAACAAAGTATCCTGCACCTGACCAATGCAAATGTACAGTTTGTGGTCTGAGCGTTGATGATGAAACTGATGTGTTAGTAAATGCCACTCTCTGTGAATTCCACACAAGCCCATATATCACCATCTCAAAATGCACTAAAGATAAGAAGTGGAAACATGAATTCCCTTCACCGTATAAGTTATTCTAGTTCTGAACTGACTTGCACGCATGTATAAGCATTTGACATTTGCAAACAGCTAGCGTGTAGCGCGGACCGACACTGATGTGTACACTATGACAGCACAGTGGTAGTGAATATGGGCTCCTCGTTCCTCTGCTCTAGTAGAGCCTGATAAGCTCTGCTCCAGCTTGGCCGGATAGAACGAACAGGGGCTGAGTTTTTTTCCCCCTCTCTCTGCTGTGTGTCCTAGATGTCTGCACACAGTGACGGCACTGCGTTAATTCACTCAGACGCTGTCACGAATGCAGCTCAACCCAACCCGAGCTTGCAACTTGGCAGGAGGCTAAGAAGAGAGGAGAGAGTTTGGACACAGGGCACGATGGAGAGAACAGCGGAGATAAAATGACTTAAGTTAGAGGTAAGGGAACAACATAAGAGATAGACAAGGGATAAGTAGGAGGACAAAAAACAGGGGCTATTTATAAAATATGAATGGTTGAGGATGTTCGTTTGTCGAATTAGCGCTGATGACAAATCATGCGTGGGCATCAGCAGTGAATTCCATTCAGGGGACACGTGGCCGCATGCTCATGGATTTGGAAATAATGACACAGAATCAGGATAAGCCTCTCTGTGGTGTATTCATAGATCTAATCTGGCAATTCAAAGGCCAGTTCATTTTACATGGGGAGAAAGAATGTGGAGGAAGCAAAGCTTTGTGTCCCTCAGAAACCCGGTTCACTATTGTCACCAGCTAGCTTGATTTTCAGGCACCACAGATGGGCTATTTACATTCACCATGAAAACGGCCAAATTCCAAAGTTGATACCATTAAAGCGATGTACGGATGCTTTGGTATTGCTGAATGTTTCTCCCATACAAACACGTCTGCATTCCACAGATGCATTCCATTGGCTGCCTCCAATTACTTTCTTCTTATGTAAAATTCTTCTGTGCATCAAATGCTAGTCTGGTTTCTTTCTGATAGACATTTAATATGAATCATCAAAGGTGAGTCATGGCCTTCATATATTGATGAATCTACAATGTAAAGCAGAAAAAGTGTTTCCTAAAACGTAATATCAGGTTTACAAGGGGATGCAAGAATAGTACTTTTACCTTTCCGTTTTTTCTAGAGAATTTCAATGGATATGCTTTTTTGAGAATCCATGCAAACAGTTTTATTATAGCTAGATGTTCTTATATAGCGAAAGATGGATTTATATTTTGCAGAGAAGTTGGGATTTTATAAATGCTTCATTTACAGTCTCCTGTGATAGAGGCAGGCAGAGGCAAGAATAGAATTCATATCAAATATGTGGCTAAAGAGGACAGTCAGACAGAGGAAAATCAATTATATGGAGAGAGGGAGGAGAGCTTTTCCATAATATCATCAAGATCACAGTAATAATGTGGCTTCTTGTGGTTTCATGAGTGATCTCTCAGTGCAGATACAAACACAATGCGCTTATATGTGCACCTCTGGTCAGGGTGAAAAGGAGAGAATCCTCCTAAGAGGATTAAAAAGACAAATGTACAAATGTATATATGAGGAAGAGAACACGTCCCTTTTCTGTCAACAATCTTCGCTCTGCAAGAACCCAACGACATGAGCATGAGTACAAAAACTGACAGTAAGCTCTGTATAAGTTCAAACCACTTCTTCAAAGTCTCTCTCTCTCTCTCTCTCACACACACACACACACACACACACACAGCCATTCAGTGTCAAGAAAGAGTCAGCATCCTTAGATAAAGCATCGTAGTTAATGATTTGGCATGGTATCATTGCGGTGAATAATCCTTCTGCCGGTTTTCGAGCACTTGATAAATCAAATGAAGGAAACGCCTACTCCCACACACACACACACACACACACACACACACACACACACACACACACTGACGCAGGCACGCATCCAGTAATGAGCGTCTAATCAATCTTGCTCAGCCGGGGCGGCTGCAGTTTCATCCTGCTAGCTAGGCTGAATTGCTCCTTGCACTTTTCATTCTGACAAATATGGGACATATATTGTTTACATCTACTGTGCCCAAGGGAGCTTTTGGGATCCATATGAATTATCCATATCCACTAAGTGCCCTGTAAAGCAGGATGAATCACAGGTTAAGGCCTGTTTTTAAGTCTCAAGCGGTTATGTAAGACTCGAATGAGGAAAAGATCCACCTCCTCCTTTTCAGTCAAACACAGTCTCACTCTTTGGTTTTAGTCTTAATTGCAGCAAAAACAATAAATAATAATAATAATAAGAATAATAAGAATAATAATAGTAATAATAATAATAAAAATTATAATAATAATAATAATAACAACAACAACAACAACAATAATAATAATAATAATAATAATAATAATAATAATAATAATAATAATAATAATAATAATAATAATAATAATAATTAGGACAATCTGAAAACTGAACACACTTTTTTCTCCATCTTGTCTTTGGGTTTTCTTCTTCTGTTCAGCATTTCATGTTCTTTCACTGCGTCTCAGAGCCGAGATGGCAAGCTACGGAATCTGTGCAGAGTTCCAAGTCCAGTTCTGTGGCTTTTTAAAAATCAGTCTGCCTACAGTGTTTACATACAGTTAAAAAGTCTGTTTTCAGAAATAATATATCAAGTGTACACACTGATTATCTATGCAAAGGGCTCATCCATCCCCACCTATCTGAAGTTGATTCTTAAAGAGATGCATGAGGGTCCAATGCCCTCTCAGATACTTGTGTGACAGCAATTCTTTTGGACACTACCAACCAAAGACTGTTGATGATACAATAAATACACAAGAAGGTCCTCCACTGACCCCTCAGTCTGTCCCATCAACAATCCCTCCAGCTGTTCTATTACACAAGCGGGTTCAAGCCAGCCTGGCCTATCTCTCCGTCTCCTTTTTCTCTTTCTGGCAGGCTTGAGTATCCATATTAGCGCTGCTAGCGAGGTGATATCATGTTTCCGGCTGGCCTGTGAGTCTCTTGGCCAATCATGGCTCTGTGTTTGCTAAGGGACTGGAGGAAGTCCCAATGCAATATCTACTCAGTGCGTCTGGGCAGGCCCATTAGCTACTTTTGCCTGGACAAGAGTGGGTTGGAGTGGCTATCCCAGTCTCTCTGTATGCCTCTTTGCTGCACCTCATGCATACACTCTTTCCATCACCTTCTCACTTTATCTGTCACCTCTCTACGAGCGCAATTTTTTTTTCCTTTCTCCTTTATTCACCTTTTACATCCCCGTGCTTCATTCTCCTCCCATAATATATATTACACATTTCCTTTCCCGTCCACTGTGATAAACCACAATGAAAATACTGTGTTGGAAAGCTGGTAGAATAAAAGATGTTCCTCCAGTCCATGCAGAGCAAGGCAGGGACTACAAATATTATCTTTACTTGGCTGTAAACATATTTATCAGGGGATGGGGCCTCTGTGTATTGGCAAAACATGCTTGCATAGATGCTGAGTCTCAGCGCAGGTCAATTTTAATACAGCAAAACGATCAAAACGCGTCATACTGATTTATTTGCCACGCATAGATTTCTGCTGTACTATAGTTGTATTCACAGGAAGCCACTGACTTTTTTTCCCCCCTTGAATAATTTATTTTTACTACACTAATAAACTATAAAGACAGCCTATTAACCCCTTAGGTGACAATGAAATGTGGACATTATGAATCATTCTCTGTAATGGTCCTCAATCTTGGTGCCGATTGCACCGACAGGCTGTCTCAGAGACTCAAGCATCAGTCATTGAAGAGCTAATTACGGATTATGGAAGTAGATGTCTCCCAGGGAGGCGTGAACATGAAGGAAGTTTCCCCTCTGTGTGTTAATCATTCAGCGGCTCGCCTCAAGGTCATTGTCAAATATATTTAATAATTTCCCCACGGCCTCAGCGAAGCCAACTGGCCGCAGAGACTGACTGAGCCTCGTAACCTCAGCAGCAGATTCAGCTGAGAGAGTGATGCAATGCAGGATTGCGCTCTCGCATCCCATAAACGGTTGAGATGGAGCTTGGAGGAGACATTTGTGTAGAAAACCACGAGGGTTTCAGGATCAGCCTGGTTGTTAACCTGATGATGTCAGTGAGGGTCACATCCAACATGTTTACTGACCTTCATATACGTATCTTCTGTATCATCCTATCCTATCCTGTAACTGTTTCTGTCTCCATGGAGACCAGTAAGATAAGAGTGGGATTAGAATAATTGTTTTGGAGATCAAAAAAATAAGGTGTTGACTCTTCGGCTACAAATTACATATTAAATATTGGTTTAATTCCTCACGATTAATTTGCAAAAGGTCAACCAGGAGGGCAGGTTGTTTAAACTAATCATCATTTTATAGATCACTATGAGAGACGTTTGGTTATGTGAAGATATTTTTGAAAAAAGTATCATGACTTTGAGGGAAAGCAGATGCTATTAAAAAAAAAAAGAGAGAGAGAGAGAGAGAGAGAGAGAGAGAGAGAGAGAGAGAGAGAGAGAGAGAGAGAGAGCGAGAGAGAGAGAGAGAGCAAAACAATAAAGCAAAAAAGAGGAAAGGAAGCTCAAGAGTAAGGCTGATCTAAAAGGGTCAGGATGAGGGCAAATGGAGGAAAAGCTGCATTGTGGTGGGATGTTTTGTCATTAACATTTCCAACAAATCCCTCTACTGCTCCTCCTCCTCCTCCTCCTCTTCTTTCTACTCCGGCTCCTCCTTCTTCCTCAAAAATAAAACGTTGGTACAAGTGAGGGCAAACTTTGGGGCAGAGAAGGCAAAAACCTAAAATAGGCTCATAATTAAGCCCCCAGACCAGCTCCTGCAATTGATTTTCTGTCCAAAGCATAAGGAGGAAGACAGCAAAGGTTAAAAAAGAGGGTGAGAAGTCCAGTTGAGCAAGAAGTAGCAGGATAAAAATGAAAAAAAAAAATGTTTTAATATGAGTATCCTGCTGTCCATCTCTTCTGAGACATGAGGAAAAACATCAGGTCCAGGGAAACCTCTGCCTCTATTTACTTACTTTGTAGCATGTACAAGAAGACACACACACACACACACACACACACACACACACACACACACACACACACACACACCTCATCAAAAAATACCACTACACACATTCATCTCTGCGCGCTGAAATAATTTATATATGTACTGCACGTGGGGCGAGTTATTATTCAGCTGCAGCACCTGGACCAATCCATTTTACAGAAGACAGAGGGGTCACATCCATTTTTCATAACTTCAGCTGTGACAACACAAACTGCTCCAGAATGTTGCCTTGCTATCGTTACAACCCGCTGAGAGGCAAAAGCAATGCTTTCATGTTCTGCAGCCATTTCTTTGTGCCTGCCACACTATGAAAATAAGATCCAGCAGTTGCACTCTGGTGTAATAGTGATACTGTCACAGTTCACATGGCCCAAGGGTGGACATTGTGTATAACATTGTATGCTTTTGTTTGGATGCTGTTAAACATTTCTCAATATATTTTATCTTCATTGCTCTCCGTAAGATCACGTTGTTGAGTGGGAGGTGTGAGGCGCCTTGATGCGAACACACGGTATCATACATCTGCCGCCAAAGGCAGATGGTGTGCTCTTTTTAAAACAGCTAATTAAAACAATAGTGACATGAATCACGAAAATAATTCCGTATTGCAAATCTGTTTAAGCTGCTGCATCTTTAATTCTTCCAATACGAAACAACATTTTCTGAAACAATATGCAAATTTGAAGCAGCCTATATAAAAACTGAAACTATGAGGCTACACTATGGTGGTACCTGTGCTTTCTGTTTCTCATTGCAGCCCCCCTCGTTTCAAGGTGATGGTGCATCAAACGACTGCACATCTTCCCACCCGCCCGCCGCTCTCCGTATTCACAGGCAAACGGCCTTTTTTCTTCTCCTTAAGAGCTGAGGGCGAGGCTTCAAAGCAGGTCAAAACACTCTCATAGTTGTTATTCAGTCCACTCATCCAATTTTAAACAAGACTTTCCTGACTCATCCAAGCAACAATGATGTTGGAGATCACTGGTGATACACCTTTATTCTAATCATTCTCTGGTTTGCTTATGTTATCTACTTCTTCACAAACATGCTATATAGTGTACAACCTGTTTAAATGTTGAACAAGACAATAAGCCGTCACTCTGGATATGCAACATCAGAGATATTTTAGTGTAATTTAAATAATAACTAAATTAGACACAAGCGTTACAGCTAGCGAGCGGCGTGAAAAAGCATTGAATATTGTTTATGTCAATGCAGAGAAGCAGATAAATATACAACCAGAACCAGAAATCTGAAAGCCTCAAGAAAGCTTTTTAAATTATGGAAATAGTCCAATGAAGTAAAAAATATTGTCCGTTATTAGTTGCCTTCCTGCAGCTTCCTCGCTACAGCTAATGAAATATTACCCACTGAGAGTGTGTTGTTTTCAGTTTGGTGATAAATAATGAAATAACACAGGAATAAATTGTTATTGGATATTCATGCCAATGGCTGTTCCAGCTCCAGACTTATTCATGAATAACTCTGCACTGTTATGCCCTAACAGGGGGGATCAGTCCTCTAATTAAGAGTTTATACATACAGTCTAGGTCCCAAGTGTGTGTGCATCTGTACATGTTAATATATATTTAAAATGGCTACTGTACACAAAGCTGTGCGTTAAGGTGTGTGTGCACGCGATGGTCTGTTTTCACGTTAGCCTTTATGAGTGGCGTTGCTATGGTTTCCATCAAGGTCATTTTTGGATCTATGTTATCACTTTAGAGTCAATAAGGAACACACTGCCACAGCCAACCTGTAAACAAGCAACACACAACAAGCTCGTGCTCACACACAAGTTCATCCAGGATCTAATCTCTGTACCGAGGCACCACATTCTGCAGGCAATTACAATAAGAAGAAGAAGAACTGACCTGAACTCATTTAAAACCTGATGAGAGACGTCATCTCATCCCTTTTTCAGACATTTCATGACAGCAAAACGACATGACAAAATGAGTTCTGAAATCTGTGTGTCCAATTCAACATCACTGATGGGAAGTGGGAGTCCAGGGAATCAACCCTGTCCATGGGAAATTAAAATTCAACGGATACAGAAATAAAGATACAGAAATCTTTCTCATGCATAAATCAATCAGCGTTCGGCTCTCAGAGAGGCATCATACCTGCAGATTTTGCTTAAATGCCTCCCGCCAGCGACCCAGACGGTTACATTTTGCATGGTTTACACATTCCATATTAGTGATGCAGATTCTCTCGTTCCCTCCTTCTCTGCCTGTCAGGCTCATCTGCTCCAGCAGCCCTCGACGTGCCAACAACGGGCCTGCGACACGTTAATAGGAGTCAAGTGCAGACCTGGCTCAAATGTATTTTTCAAACAGATTCCTTCCCCCACAGGGGTTGATTGATCTGGTTTGACCGCCTCAGCTGTCCCCAATGCTGCTTCAGAAGCAGGATAACAGCAAAGGACCCCTTCAAAGGCTCCCACTCGTTTTTTGCATTTCCATTCTTTTGATTTTCTTTTTATTCATTTCAAAAAAATAGGTATTTTTTGTGAATAGAACTGCGTGTACACGAAAAGTAGCTCTATCTTTATACCGCTAAGGCAGTAAGTAGTGAAAGAGACATCAGACCCCTGCTGTCCCCCCCCCCCAAATGTGTGTGCAGCAGCTGAAACACAAACGTGATTGTCAAATTCAAGTCAGCTTCAGCCAAAGTGGACTCTTGTCGGTTTCGCAACCCAGTGCAATCCCCCAGTTAACTGCTTTGGTGCCGAATGGGGATGAGGAGAACCAGTCTTCAGCTGCCCGCTCTGAAGATGCATGCTGGACGCTTGGCTTGTCAGTACCTTTCACTGACAATTAGACCTCTAATCTCGTAAATGATGTACGGCTCGGTGACGCAGGGCTGCTGTCAACTATGGTTATCTCTTTGGGTTGTTGCTGATGGAAGCGCAAGAGCAAAAAGGAGGAAAAGAAAAATGACCAACAAAGGGAGGCTGGAGAGGAGTGAGCCATTTAAAGGCAGAAAAAAAAAATGATAGGGCTTCCTGCAGATGGCTCCCTTCATTTTCCATCATTCATGATGATGAATGGTCAGAAAACCTGAGAGGATGGAGCCAGCAGACAGAACCTTTTACAGGAGCCTGTTGTGCCTCTCCTGGGCTGTGTCACTGTTCCAGACACATAATGGGAGGATGGGGCGGGGGCGCACAGTTGGGCCATCTCTGATGAGAAGGTGAGCTTCCATATCAAAGCCATGCATATGATGGGAAACGTAATGTTACGTGTACATCCCACCGCTCGGAAAGCAGTGAACAGGAAGATGATGAAACTGTGCACAAACTGGGAGACCTAAGATTTGGGGGGAGTTGTTGAGAGTAGTGCCTCTACTCCTTAGAAGCACCTGTAACGCATACAGGATGAAATTGTGTGATATATTGTGATGCCTCTGTGTTTTCATATAGAAATCTCACCTTGCAAGTTCGGGTGCTAACTTACTGTTGTTTTCTCCAGAATACGTCAACACAGGCGGTACGCACAAGCTCAAAAAAAGCGTGGACTTACTGTGGCCCGCTCGTAGAGAGGCTGGGGATCGGTATACGGACACAGGTGGCTGTGGATGTCTGGGCCCATGAGGGCCGTGAAAGTAACCAGGCTGAGGCAGGGCAGGGGGTAGCGGGGCTTCAGGGGTAGGAGACAGGAGCTGGAGGTCTGAAGATGAGGAAGAGCCCCAGGCAGAGCCCAAAACCATCCATTCTACAGCCAGAAGGAACATCCAGATCTTCTGCCCGTCATGCAGGTTTTCTTTGGGAAGCATGGCTAACAACCCTCCCCCCCCCCGGACTTTATGAATATTTAAATAGAGAGGAGAAGATGTGGAAGGACCTCAGAAAAAGTGACCTTTACACAGCCATTTGCAAACTCCACAGCAAAGGGAAATGAACAGAGACTCCATGCCAGCGTAGAATCCAGCAGTTCCTTGGAAACAAGTGCAGCCTTTGTTGGTCTCCTGGATTGAAAAGGCAGCAGACCCCCTGCCGTTCTTCGTTTGCTTGCTGGCTCTTTGAACCAGAATCCAATATGTCTTTACTTTCTATTCTCGGCAGGATCGCCCTCTGGCTGCTCCTTTGATGGCCAAGTCGAGCGCTCGTGCGTGCGTGCGCTCGTGCGCGAGTGCACGCAAGCTCCTTCCTGAGTTTGTGCACAGGCTCTTCTGCCAGCGGACAACACCTGGACCGCGTCCCCGCTTCGCTTTGCAGTTGAAGTGGTGGATGACAGGATGGAGAACAACGACCTGCGCCGCAGCCTCCCGCCAGCTCCGTCTGCCGCGTCCTGCTCCGCTCAGCTCCGCTCGGCTCTGTCGAGCCACAGATACGCACCGCGTCGACTGTGCCACCGGAGAGGGAGGGAGCCAAAGAGGAGCTCCACGCGCACCAGCAGAGAGAGACTGAAGGCTTTCTGTCTCTCGATCCTATCGGCAGAAACACTCCCTCACAGTTCAGCAACAGATTTCCGTCCCTACTCGTGCTCTTTCTCCACCTTTAAGTTTGGATCCAGCATTTCTTAGACTTTTCTCATGTCTATTCTTTTCTTGTTCTAAAGTCCTTGGAGAAGAGAAGCCTTGCCTGTTAACCCAGACAGGCTGGAGACTGATAACTGGTTGTATTACGCCACCGAAAAGAATAGAGATAGATTTAAGAACTGATAAAGAGAGAAAAGCCAGGGAGGGGAAAAAAAAAAGAGCTGAAGAAAATGAGATACAGCGAGGAGGGAGCGAGATGGGGGGTGTGGAGGCTGGGCAGAGGAGCAAACAGGGAGGGGAGAGAAAGAGAGGATGGGAAGAGAGAGAGAGAGAGTGAGGCAGAGAGGATGAGAGCGGTCTCAGGTGAAACTAAGCAAAAATGATGGGAGAGAGAAAAGCAAGTCAAGGCGGGTTGGGGACAGGGGAGGGGGAAAGCAGCAAGTGGGCCAGCCTATGCAAATCCTTCCTGAGCAGCGAGCAAATCAGCGAGGCAGGCAGCCACTGCAGAGGAGTGGGCTGCCTTTAGTCACAGGGAGAAGAGATCCAGGGGAAGGAAGAAAGATGCTGAAGAAGAGCGGAAAGAAGTACAGTAGTGATGCAACGGAAGGGTTTGGCTTTTACGAAATGACAGTTTTGCTGTCATTATCCCTGGGACAGCATCTGGCCTCCTCAGGAGCTGTGTTGTGATACTTGCGAAAGTGTTCTGAAGCACAACTGACATGATGTATTATTCACACAGCAATGCAGAATAAAACATCTCCCCTGTCAAACAGAAACCTTGAGTTGCCTTCTGACTTTTCTGACTGGCTGCAGGCCGTCGGAGAAACGCACAAACTCACATAGCAGTCTTTCCACGCTGCTACCCACAACATAACTGGATTCGACACAGGTCAGTGTACTTCGCTGGTGACCTTCCAGGCCAACAAAGTGACACCAAGAGATGGCAAGAGGAATTCCTGAAGAGGCAAAGTCAGTCACGGGCGCAGGACGACTCTTTAAACATGCTCACACTCCCAGCTCATCAAATGATAAAGCTCAGGGGGCACCTTAAATGTTCTCCTCAAGCATCACGCGCAGCTCGATTAACCAACTGTTTTTTTTGTTGTTTTTTTTTGGATTTGAAAAATTTTTGGAGGCAGCTCGTGGGTGCGATTACTGTGCAGCCAGCGGTGAGTGCACATTTTTTTTTTACTGAAAAGGTGCAACACAGGACAGAGGGTATCTAAGCTATCCATTTTAAATTAGTTAACTTTTTATTCAATTTCATGGTAGAGGCCTCATGACAGCGAACACATTTTGATGTATGTGAATGAAAATTTGTTGTTTCAAATATTCTAGTAGATAAACCCAAAAACTGAGGTCATGAAGGGAATGTTGCTTGAGTTGCATTGAAAAATTGCTTTAAAGTACTTTTAAATTTAACTGAAACGTGAGCATTATTTGCACTTCAGACAACAGAAGAGGATGTAAGAGTTTGGATGAAAGGAGCTGTTTCCTTGTGTGCGTCTCTTAACAATCGACGTTTCCAGGCTGTCGTTTTGCTGTAGGTTTCCATGTGAAATAATTGCTGTCTAAAAGTAAATTAATCACTTGCACAGACTGTAGCAGATTGAGGTTTTGCAGGGAGGCAGTCTTTATTAAATACTTCACATGAGAGAGGAACTCTCTGCTCTAAATATATCACCAGGCTGAAGACTGAATTTGCATGTATTTTCCTGCGTCTCATCATGTTACTATTTGTGGATAAACAGCGCAACTGCATGACTGCTCCATGTGCTGTCATCTGCATGTTTAAAGTCTCATATCCCTGTCATGAGTCATGCTTTATGCAGTTTTTAAAAAGTACAGTGCAGTTAATTTTACACCCAAAAATAAGGAGCAAATTTACCAAATTTATGTCCTCTGCCTGTTTCTGTATTCTGTTTAGCAATGAATAATCCATTAAGTAGCCAAAGCATTTGGAAGAAGCTGGGAAATATAATTTCTGATTGTTTTACCAAAGTAAAACTTGCTGCACAGTGTACTTGAAAGTTGAATTAGACTTCATCGGTGTTCATTAATCGGCGGGTCATGGCTTTCGATTTATTTGCACTCATAATTGCTATCAAATTCAAGTGCATGTGGTGCTGGGAGTTGTAAATGATGCTATATGTCATGAGACAGGTCCTCTAAACTCTGCTTAAATACCTACAAAGGTTAAAAAGAAAAACTGCATAACAGGGGGAAAAAGCAATATGTCGGTTTCCAGACTGTTGCCCCCCCCTTCTATGTACAGCTGCTGCATGTGCACTGTCCAGAAAACAGTCACTCTCTTTATAGCTCACGAGCAGTTGATCCACAGCCTCTTTCAAACAACCCATCAGGGTCCCAGGGCCTTTCACCGCAGAATCACAAGCATTTCTGCTGCAGGTGCAGGCGGCCGGTGGTGTGGATGTCAACCATGATGGCGCACAGCAGCCGTGCTTCTGCTTCATTTGCATTTGCAAACAAGTCACCTGTGCACGTGTAGCTGTCACACAACCTCCGTCTCGTGATGTGTAGCCTGCTCCTCTCTGCGCTGGTGAACGAAAAACAGTCTCCTGCTGACTCAGTAATGAACCCTCGTCAGGATCAGGCCTAATTAGTGTTTTACATTCTGATTTCTCTGTGGTGCCTCTCTGACAAATGAAGGAAGGTCGGCCTGCCCTACACGCCAGCAAACGGAGTGCAACACATCTTAATGCGCAGCGGTGTCATGGGAATGCAAATCCTGAATCCCTGAAATTAAAAAAAATGATTTTTAAAATGTGAAATATGTGATAATATTTAAAATATGAGTGTTGGGCACCTAAACTATACATTATTTTGGTCAATTATGATTAAAACCAAAGGAATCAATGGATTTTAACATTAATAATAATTTATTTAGCATATATATATATA
>BJFM01006546.1:13669-30271 GCA_016586285.1 Arothron firmamentum
TGTTTTTGGTGTGTGTGTGTGTGTGTGTGTGTGTGTGTGTGTGTGTGTGTGTGTGTGTGTGTGTGTGTGTGTATGAGACAGGGCTGGTAGGGAGCGCAAGAAAGCTGATCGTGTGGTGTTTGACTGCCAGGAGAGAGCACACTGGATAGTGAACAGACCGCCGGTCAGTTTATGTAACTGCTTAAATATGTGGAGCCAAATAAGTCCATGTCGACCACACGTGCACAACGTGACCCTGTAGTATTGACCAAACATTGATTGTAAACTTCTGTGTCTAGCGTCGTACTCATAGTGCTCTGGACTGTGGTCCGGATCGTCTGATTGATCCTAATGCAGATGAGGTAACAGGTCAGTATACACACACACACACACACACACACACACACACACACCCTCGCTCTCTCTCTCTCTCTCTCTCGCTCTCTCACAGATGCCTATACTCCTACCTTTATGAAGACTTTCATAAACATAATATATTATCAAAACCCTAAGCATCTGAAGTTGTGAGGACCAAACAAATACCCTTCCTTCCTTCCTGAATGTCCTCACTTTGCTAGTAGAATGAATATTTTGTTCCTCAGTATGTAGCAAGTACAAGAACAGACACACACGCGCATATTTCCACAGGTCAGCTGGTATTTAACATACAGCAGTTTTACGTGGAGGGTGGTATGGCTGCGGCCCTTTATCCTTTCTATCTAATCATTAGAAATTAGCTGTGCGTTCACCGCGGTCATAAACGAATTTGATTAATAGATCATAGACAGATTAGATAAATGATTGATCAAAATATGCCCACATGTCCCTCCAGAGGTGAAACCTGATGATTTCTTAAAACAGCAAAGGTTCTGATCTCCGTTATGTGTTCCTCTTGTGTGAAGATGACACATTATAAACTTACAAGCAATAAATCACAGTGACCTCATCACATTAAGAAACTCCATTTTACCATAAACAACTTTGTTATGTTATTATTTACTGCATTTGACCTTGTCTTGTCTTTTTCCCAAACAGCTGTCTGTGCAGTGGCGATAAGTACAACACAAATCAGTGTTGTAGTTTGTTGGACTGGTGTTTGAACTACAGTCGTAGTCATTAAATGTGTTTAGTCTTTAGTCTGTCCAGTAAGTGTTTATGGTTGGAAATCAAGTTTTTGATGTTTTCTTTTTCAATTGGACAAATTAATTACATTTTGAATTGCATGGTAAATACATCACCACAACCCACAGCTTTAGTATCAACAAGCCAAAGTTGAGTTTTTTGGGGGGGAGGTTTCTGTCCAAAATGTGTTTGTTGCAGGCTTCTAGGTAGAATGATCAAAATATAGGATGATGGTTGCATTTTTGAAATGTATTATAAACCAAGAAGAACAGGCCAAGAAGTTAAATTCACTGAATTCGTTAAATTCAATGAATTCTTTGGGATCTGACCTAAAAGCAATTGCTGAGATGTGTGTTAAATCGTTTCTATTGCATCAATATTTATGTAGTTTTAGATTTAAAACAATTCTGCAGTGCAGATAAGCTTTCGCATTTTAGTTGTTTGTTTTTAAAAACTCAGCACTTATTTCCTTTGTCCTTCACTGTGCACACACTCCTGTATAGATTTGTGTAAAGTGAACACATACCTAAAGTTAAAAAAAAGGTAAATGAGCTTACATATGCTTTTGTTATCGTGTTGCGTTTTACACGCTTGTATGTTTACAATGTAAACATCGTATTGCTTGCATTGAAAGTTTTCGTATCTTTTTGCTTGTGCTTGCACGCATGTGAGCAGGAGGAGGAGGAGGAGGACAAATGCGACGGGGGGGTTGTTTGTGAGAGCTTGAGCGGGAGGGATTTAACTTCTGCCTGCACTTGTGCGTCTCTGGACGTTGTCATAATATAGTGGGACACATGCTGGAAGTGCGCGAAATACCGCACGCGCACACATTTTTTTTGCTTGTTTGTTTTTTGTTTGATGTTCTTTCCACACCACCACTTGGGATTCAAATGTCCCACCATGAGATGAATTCAGGCTGATTTAACGACAGAATGTGCAGTCCGAAAATACTGTTCACGTGACTTAACGCGTCTCTTTTATTACTTTTAGAAAATCACTTTTGATATGTACAGACGCAAGGTAAGACACACATAAGACATGCAAGAGACACACACTAGATCTAGTGTGATCTATATCTGGTGTAGATCTACAGTATATCATTCATACCAAACCTAAAGTTTTGCAACACACAAACATCTTTGTTTGCATTTTTCTTTTACAAAAGAACATGTTCTATCAACAAGCCATTATGAGGTCAAAAGTGAAGTCCAGTGTGTCCCTTGGAGCGTAAGTTCCTCTTGTTTCTGAACTGCAGTTGTTTTTGACAGTCAGCAGCGTTGACTTTGGGCTCATGCTAATGGTGCTTCTGCAGACTGGTCAAGTACACAACTACCTACAAAACCCATGACCCATTCCTGGCCGCCTGTACACCCAGCAACCCCTGGCAGACGGATGATGACACATATTGGACCCTTAATATGAGAAGGTGGGGGCCCTGTTGTACATTCCTTAGATTCTTATAATTCAGATAAACGATGACCAAAGAAGCAAACATAGACCGCTGTGGTAAATTTCCATATGTTCAGTGTTCAAGTTCCCACCAAGATGCGAGTGGAGCGCTGGTCCTTCAGCTTCTTTGAGCTGCTGAACGACCTGCGAGGTCGGGACGACTTCAAAATATTCCTGAAGAAAGAATTCAGTGGTACGTTCGTCCCAAAGCAGATTGCAGCACTGGTGCCGGAGTGTGTGTGCATCCATTCAGCAATCTTTAGACTAAAAGATAGTTAAAAGTCAGAGATGTTGCGTGTGTAATTTATTCTTTTAGATCTCTATGAACATTTTTCATGTGGATGTGACAGCATGAATGAAAGCAGACTCAGTTCACACATCATACGTGTGAACAGGGTGCCATAAAGGTAAAGCTCATCTGATCGGCCATGTTTTTCACAGGAGAGAACTTGGCTTTTTGGGAAGCAGCTGAAGAGCTGAAGTGGGGCACTGCTTCCTCCATGTCGGCAAAAGCAGAAAGCATCTTCAAGTAAGCTAAATTAGACTATTTGTTATGTGTTCTTGTGTTATTCATTATGAATTTATCTTTTTTGTATAACAAATATGTTATAAAAAAACTGGCCATTGTCTTTTCCTGTCTTTTATAGTCACCGTTTATATGAGGTGATTTAAGAACTGCAAAATAGCCTCGGATTCCAATTTACATTACACCAATTAAACTTTAGTGTAAACTGAAAAACATTTAAAAAAAAAAAATCATTTAATTCTTAATTAAATAAATGTTTTTTTCTATAAGTGTGGTAAATCTTTCATGAACTGCCCCAAAATGACCATGTTTCAGTCTTGCAGAGATATTTTCCTTTCTCAATATAACATATTACAGTAATTATCAAATCAAAGTGGTGAACCTTTTAAAATGTGTAACAGAAATTGTACAAACAAAGTTCAGCAAACCAATGTCCCTTACTGTACTGATTTAAAATATTCCATAAGGACTGCTTGACCCCCAAGTTTTATTTCAGGTGTGGGACAATCCCGATGTCTGACGTCTGTGTGCTAAGGGGACAATTGCTGCAATAAAGTTTTGCAGTATTGTACAGAGACGAAGACATTGGTGATTATATGGCAGGAAGACTTATACTCCTCTCAATCAAAAATTTAGGAAATGCCAAATTATTAGTGCCGCTTTGCATCGTACTTCAGCATTATAACATGAAATATCTTACTTTATTACACTGTGTTTGTTTTTTGCAAACTAATAAATATCCCCATACATGATGCTGATTACATCCTATTTATTTACTTTTTATAGCATGACTTTGCGACATTGCTGCAGATGTTAAAGCTGAAACCCCAAAGTCCCTCTTTCTGACTGGGATGGCATGTGTGTTTAGGACTTTCCTGGCTCCAGGCGCCCCCCGCTGGATCAACATTGATGGCAGGACGATGGGTTTGACAGTGAAAGGCCTGGAGCATCCTCAGCGTTATGTCCTCGAAGCTGCCCAAACACATGTCTTCTTGCTCATGAAGAAGGTTTTGTCTGCGCACTCCAGTAAAGAAACTATCTGTGATTCTAAGTCATTCTCACACTCTTGTTATTGTTACAGGACACTTTCTTCCGTTACCTCAAGTCGCCAGTGTACAAAGACATCCAGAAGAAGGCCCTGAACCCTGCACCTCATAGCTTCAGGTTGGTGATTAAATCTGTGCACACATTTTTTTTTTTTTAAACAACTACGCTGTGAGCACTATAGGAACCATGTGATACTACCATGACTGTGAATTTACCTTATGAATTCTTGTTTACATGAACTGATCTCTATGTAAGTAGGATTTTAGCACCACAACCATGATGAAATTAACCTGATATTCATGAGCATAAAGTATTTCAAAGTATTGATAAGTTCTTTGACTTCAAAGAGGTCAAAATATTTCAAAATGAGACATGTCCTAGAATACAAATGTCCTTCTTTTCTTAGCCCTGCCCAGCTGGAGCAAAATGCTCAGAACCGAAACCCAGGCATAAATCCCATCATCATTTGGCAGCAGGAGGAGGAGGAAAAGGCCAAGGTGGCGGCAGCCTCCGCGCCTGTTGATGTCAAGGCTATGATGAGCAAAATCGACAGGAAAAAGTAGTTTCTGGGCTGCTGCTGCATGTGCGCAAGGTTAGTTAAAATACCAGCACATTGCTAAAGTGAAGACTGTATATATGCTGTAAATAATGATCGGAATTGCGCCGCAGTGTCATATCCATGTGAAGTGTTTCTCCTAGTTAAGGAACTTATGCTGTTGAGCACCAGTTAGCATATTTCTGAATACTACCCAAGATAGTACCCATTAATATCATAAGCTGACTGGAAAAAATACATTAAATTATATTAGGTCAAATAATACACAGCATTTTTGTAAAATTAATATTTATAGCCAGTGAAGAAGCATTAGTTTGTAACAATTATTATTTTTCATCAATTCTTTATCAAGTTGCTCCCTTGTATATCTAGGTTGAAGACAGCTAAATTATTGGGCTACAATTTGGCTACAGCCCACAACTAATTAGACACATCAGAATACTAGATGTTTGTGTTTGTGTTATATTTACAGCCCTATTTCCAAAAAAACTTTGGACATAAATGTTGGTGAATCTTAATCAGAGTCAACTGGCTCGAGCACAATTCCATAAATCAGCTCTTGACAGAATTAGCCAATGTGTTCTAAAATCCCAGTTGAACCTCTGTACTGTTAGCAAGGTATTGCCAAAAGACATTATGCATGTATGACAAAATCAAACCTGCTACGGGAAAATAAAGTCCTGAACTGGCAGTCTGCATTTCATTTTGACTGAGTGAAAATGGACATTACTAAACATAAAAGGGAAAAGAAGACAGCCTCAAAGAGACACTGGAAAAACACACACCACAGACAACTCAAAGGCAAAGTGATCTTTACTGAACAGATCTGTTTTTATTTATTTATTTTTTACAAAGATTCCATGAAGGCGGATATAAAGTCTCGAGCAATTAAAGGTTATTTGGTCATGCCAGACAGCCAGCTGAGTTTGAATAAAGAAGGAGAGGCCGACTCTTCATCCTGATCGACCAGCTGTCTGAACAAGCTGCCTGGCTGGAAGCTCTCTGCACTTTCTGCTTTTGTTGATGGAGGTGTCTGCAGGAGGAAGAGGGAGAAAACAACATCCGTCACTGATCACTGTAAAAGATCTACAAATCGTCTACGCTCTCGGATGCTCTCACTAAGAGACACAGTCTTGTGTCAACAGTCTTTCAAAATTTCAGCCACCACCGCACAATAATTCAGCAGTCAGTCATTGACAGCACCCATCATTAGTATTGTTGTAATTTCCAACATCATGACACTGTTGCTGGGGAACTCCTGTCTGCACAGAGACAGATGTTTCTTAATTGTAATAATTTCAAAGAAAATTATAGGAAAAATGTTTAAATATCAAGTCAGGACAGGTCCGTTGAATCAGATAATAATACACAATGGCCACAATGCCCAAAAAGAATATTTAATGGTCTGATCCCGAGGCTACTGTGGCGCTTGAAAATTCTGAAAACCTTTAATTAAAAACATAGAATTTTTACATTTTGATGATCTAAAACATTGTTCCGCTTTCACAATGTTCACAATGGAAGTGTAATTGGTAAAAATTGAAATTTTGCTAGTTTCACAATGTTTGGGATCTTATTTACACAGAAAATTTTGAGGGTTTCAGAAAGTTTCAGCAACAATCTTCATGAAGAGAATAAGAGATTAGTGAAAACACATCGGATCAATAGTTTTCATTTTAGTTTCAATCCACCTCACTGAACAATCATCATCTATTACTGTCAAAAGGGTCACACTTCAACGCACACACACACACACACACACACACACACACACAGCCGACACAAACACACAGATGAACTTGCCTGGTGTTTTCAAGCTCAAAACAGCTGGGAAGGCAACAGACAACATTAACGTAAAATCGAACAGACAATAAAAAGGAAGATGTGTGGTGTTTTGTCAGCGTGTAAACGGAAGAACACCGGACACCAGTGGCAACACTCACCGGTGGATGTGAGGACACTCTGGAGGACAATTTGGGTTTGCGCACATTTGACATGCTGAGGGGCAACAGACCAAACCTGTAGAAGACAGAACCGTGTCCAATGATTTTGATAACTGTGTATAATTTTTTTGTTTTGGTTTGTTTGCTAGAGGATTCTGACCGGATCTGGCTGCTCGCCAGGGGCAGGATGTTGTAGGGCTCCTGAGAGTTGATACCACTGCTGCTGCTCCGTGAGGAGAACTGCTTCTCGGAGCCCATCAACAGCCCCAGCAGCACCTGAAATGCACATTTGTCTCAGCACTGTATGTGTTGCCACGCATCGTATCGCTTGACTTGCAGCAACGGACGACGTAGGGGGCCAACGTACCGAGGTCCTCTGGGACAGACGATTCAGATTAGCGTTTAGCGGAGGCGTAAACACGTCCAAATCAAACGGGTCGATGAAGCTCTCCAGCCATTCGCAAACCTCGAGGAATCTGGAATACAAACAGACAGTTTTAATAATCAAAACTAGAATATACTGTAATTTAATCACAGGATCATTCTATAAGAGATTTTTTTTTCCCTTCCTCAATGAAATATCACTTGTCAATTTAAAAACCAGGTGGTAAATTCTTCAAATAAGCAAAGAAACTACAGTTTCCAAATACGAGCTACTAATAATAACCATAGCCCATACCCTTAACCTTTCGACATAGATTACCAGTACTTGGTTGTAAACTAATAGTGTCTGGGTGTTAACCCTAATAATTACTATACGTGACTGTTATGCCATGATTGTAATAAATACAAACAAAATATGACAATATTGTATAATAATTCACATTAGACAAGTCACCAGCTCATCGCAGGGCCAAGATACAAAGACAAACACAACTAAGGTCAGATTAAATTAGCCAAATCACCTATCGTAATGCATTTCTTTGGCCGAGGGAGGAATCTAGAGAGGAAGCTGGACAGAACCCATGGGGAGAACATGCAAACTTCTGGCATTCAGGGCTTCACTAAAGTGGTTGGAGACTTTCCACACAGTGGATGGTGGCAAATTCACACTTTGCCAGCAAAGTGAATCGGTTAAAAAACAAACAAACAAAAAAAAAAACCCTTGCATGCTGTGGCTTTGTAAAGGCTACCTGGGGTCTTGTTGGGACCTGGTGCTCTTGCCCTCGTCCAATTTACTGGAAAGTGTTTTATGCAGGAAACGGAGGTCAAATAAGAGCTGCAAGGCTCTGTTCTGAGTCATGGGGAACACAGCATCCTACAGAGAGCATAGAGAAAGGATATAGGGTTAAAACACTTGGTATTCTTCATCCAAGAATACTTTAATTTTCTGTGACTGAAAATGTTTTGTTTTTTTGCAGAATGACATATTATACAATGTGTTCAGTTATGGCAAAAGTTTATAGCCTTGATTGTTGTGTTCAGGAGTGAATCAACTTCATTTAAAATCAGCTAAACACACAGGTAACACAATCCACAGGTTTATAAAGGACACAATCTTTGCTCCCAGTAAACATGATTGCAAAAGAAGAGTTACCGTAACTAAGTAACTTCAGGGCCACTTTACACATGACATGTCATTTTAATGTTCACCAATTGGATATTAAGGTGTAGCATGTTAATAACAGGTGAAAGCATATGTTGCAAAATACTATGACTGCAATGCTGCTTTTCTGTGTTTTGTTTTTTTCCTGTAAAAGTTCTGTAAAAATGCACAAAATGTTAAGCTGTTACCTTGTTTTTAGGCTGTTGTACAAGACTGTGGTACTGCTGGAGAGCCTGGTTCAGACAGGCCTGTAGCAGCTCCTGCAGAGTGGGCTGGGGCAGAGCATGGGCCCCGACTCTGTTCACCTCCACGCACACCTGGAACAGCAGCGACTGCACGAACCAGGACGGCTGCAGGTGACAGCAGTTTCTTATTAGATTTTTTTATTATTAAATGATTTATTTCATTTTTATTTATTTTTAAATGATTTCTTATTATTTCTTAAACTTATCAATCAATTATTGAATCTGAAATCTGTGAGTGCTGCTCACCTGAATCGGGAGACGGATTTTGGACATGACATTGTTCCCCGACTCTGCTTCTTCTTGGATCTCCAGGTCCTCCCAGCTAGTTGCTGTCATTAAAAAGGCACCGGCAGACTCTGTATGCAGCGCTCTGCTGAACTTATCGAGCAGAACCTGTCACATTGACAAAATCATAAATTGAAACTAGTCTACTAATGTAACAAAGAAGGTACTTTATCTGATTCCAATTCCTGATCCAAACAGAGGAATATTACATAGTTTTAATGGAATCCCATAGTTAAAATATCTAGTTTTTCACTTAGCCATATAGCTATTTGGACCACATTCGTGTGCACTGCTAAATTAAGTTTAGTTTTGCAAATGCTTGCCTTGGCTGTCATGTAGTTTAACAAATTAAATGTTTAAAGCACTCAACATGAGAAACATTCTTAGAAATCCTGACCAGTTACTCAACAGACTTGAGTCAAAAGCATATTGATAAAGGCCTTATTTCCCTTTTTCCTGTTTTTTGTTAAGCTATGTCATCAAAAACAAGTAGTTATTATTGGAGAAGCATTTGTGCAGAATGAGTAAAGTCCATGAAAGACCTAAACTACTAAAAACACATAAATAATAATGATAGTGCTTCTTAGCTTTATCAATCCTATAAATACTTAAAGCACTTTGATTATTGGATGAATAAGTTATTAATGTGGCCATTTTAAAGACACCTAAACGGCATCCATTTTGTGAAGGCTGCAAAAATCAAGTACAGATTAGACGTACTGCTTCACAGAACCTTCATTTTGAGGTGTGGTCTCTCTTTTCCTTTGAACTTTTAGAAGCTCTATTTTGCCTGACTGAACCAAAGTTAATGTATATGAACCACAAATAGTTGGGATAATTTGCAGCAAATGTTACATAAAATACTGTATATACACCAGTTACTGACTTTTGAAATTGTGGAGCTCCAGATGCGGTATGCCTCCAAGCTGCAAGTAAGAAGGTCCTCCTTCAAACCAATCCACTTCGCCTCAGCAGGACTAACTTCTGCGGCAGTGCGACTTTTCCCGAGCTTCTTGCTTTGTCTTGGGGCGCCCTTCAACGCAGCTTCAGATCCCCTTTGTTTTCCCAAGATGCAGTTCTTTAAATTAGGGCAAAGTTCACTCAAGGACTGGCAGAGTCTGGCCATGAAGAGCACTGAACTTAACTGGGCAGGACTGGGGTTAGGCGATGCACCAGCCAGCTCAGAGCGGATGGATGAAAGGATGTGGTGGATGCAGGCCAAGCAGCCTTCACGTAAAGCCTCCTCCACTGCTGGAGAGTCAGTAAAGCGGTTAAAAGATGATGCTGAAGAGCGCTCGGCGGGACCAGAGGAGGTGGCAGGGGTCGAGATGGAGTCTGTGGAGCAAAAATGTAGCGTCGTTAACATGTCCTTTAAAAGCCAAAGTCTCCTGACTTCTGTCTTTACTGTGAAATATGTCCTCTTACACACACTGAGAAGTAGATTGGACTCCTTTATTCTTTTGTTACACAATACCCAAAATCATACTTGTTTATCATGTTTGTCATACTTAGTTATCACTTTTGGCTTATGGCAAGGCACTCCATTCGTGCTAGGAAAAGGCATTCCTGAACACTGTAATCTTCTTGGATGGTCGGGAGGAGGCATTATTCTTCATTCAGGGCTGAGAATCAACCTTAAAAATGCACTGGATTGTTTTAGGATGCTTTACTGCTGGCACGACACAGAACCGATGGGAGCGTTCACCTCCGGGCAAGCATTTTTTTTTGGTAAATGCCCCAAACAATCAGGAAAAAACTGACTTTACACCTGTCCTCAGAAGAACGTCAGTTTGTCTCCAATGGTTTTCCTGGGGAGGAGATGCTTCCTCACTGCCCTTCTTGACACCAGAACAGATCTTTGCCTCACTGGACATGCAGATACACACCCGTTCTTGTGCATGTACAGAACATCTCATCCAATTCCAGTCTGACCAGTAGCGCTTGATAGGATACTGACTTTCAACTGTATTACTAGGGTAGGTTTGCTCAACTTTTAAAATTTCAGTTACAGTAAAGCTAGCATGCTTCCATTCAATTTTAAAGTTCATGCTGTTTTTGGCATCATATAAACCTTCTGACTAATGTGATGTCAGCTGGTCCTTTTGTGGCAGGATTGAAATACAGTTGAAGACTGTAAAGTGTGTGTCTTTACCTGTGTCGTGGGAAGGAAGGTAGTGCTGAAGGTCCTCCAGCCTTATGTTTAACTTGGCATCCATGGCAGAGCAGAAGCTTTGAATGCAGGGGGTCAGAGCCTGGGTTTTCATGGCCAGACTGCTCCTCTGGTGCTGCTGGCCTCTTTGGCTCACACTGACCCACCCGGCATCGCTCGACAAATCCCCTGGAGACTCTGACCACAGGTACGATGCCACGTCTGTCTCATACTGGGCTACACGGCTGGGACCTGAATTGGTACCTAAAGGTTTAAGGCTGGTCTGACTTTCCAAATCCCGTATAGCTGAGGTGAGCAGCTGGACAGAACTCGTGGAGATAGCTTCAGTTTCTTCTTTGGTGATGGCCTAAAAAAATAATCATCAGAATACTGTTATAAGTGTTATTTTGTAGCTGGCCAGTCAAAAGTGTGATATTAACTATGGCATGAGTGGAAATACAAATTTGTGTAGTTGTTTGTCAAAGAACCACTAAAGTAGTGGCTATAAGCTTAAAAGTGAAAATTAATGTATTTACAAGAAGCCTTTACAAGGCTTTTCATGGTTTTTACTGTTTTACTGAACATTGAAGAATATTTTATTTTTTAACAAACTTACACAAACAGCGTAGTTTTGTGGCAGTTTATATATTTTGGAAGAATGCCTTTATCTCCATTAAATTTTAAAACATTTTTTTTTTTTGTTCTTTCAATACCATTTAATATTTTATGCCATTAATTTGATTAAATTGTGCAGCCATAGTAACTAAGTCCTGACCTGCAAGCGCTGAAGGAATAGTTGCTGCAAGAAGTCCTCCCACACCGCCAGGGGGCGCTCTAGCAATCGCTGGCACACTGTGTTCCAGTGTTGACTGATTGAGTCTGTGGACAGGAGGTCCCACACAGCATCCCTAATGGCTGCCAGACCCTTCAGGCTCTTCACATAGACAAGAAGGCTGCCAACACCATGACAGATGTCCTCCTTACAGCTGAGAACAGGTGACAGATATACATTGATTAGCTCAGGAAGGGTCCAGTCAGGGAGCAAGAACTCCACATGCGCACTTTTCTCATACCATTAGTTCTACTTCGACTATTGGCAGAACATGAAGAAGATGACCAAGATGCTAAACTAAACATTTTTATAGGGGATTTACTACTCTGCGAACACGGGTGGAAATATGTTATATGTACACCATCCAAATCAACTGAGTGAAGTATATCCTAACACCAATTTATGATTGATTTTCTATAGTGTGTATTATAGGTTTTACAACCTTATCCTGACTATTTTAAAATATGGATATTTCTATATATATATTGAAACTGGAAAAGAAAATGGGGAGATATTCATGAGATTGCAAGGCGTCTAGCATGGCTTACGTATGGATCCACTGCTGCAGGGTGTCCCTCAGTTGCTCAGGCTGGATGGGTTGAGCCAGTGTTCGGAGGGTGGGCTGGAACTCTGTGATTGAAGGGGGCAGGTATTTGAACCAGCCACCTGTGCTTGTCTCTTCCTGCAACAACCTCCGGCTTTTAACTGAAGAGACAAGAGTTGAGTTTGTTCATCATTAATTAGTGTGTATTAAGAAGGGGAAAATACTATTCCTTTTTATGATAATAGTAAGGAAATCATTGAAATGATCCTGGCTGTTTACCTGCAGGTGTGGGAGAGGTGACATTCTCCAGAATAGAAAAGAGCATACCATAGCTTAAGCCACCTTCCCCTGGCCTGGGACTTCCTTCCCGGGGCAGGTAAAAAACAGCGTAGGCCTGGAAAAGAGTGGTGACCAGCAGCTCTACCACACTACACACCTGAGCCTTGATCCCGGCACCTGAACCATACACACGTGTTGAGGATCTAGTAGATGTTTACGGTGAGTCATGACCTGCAGCACTGAGCTATAACAACATATTGCCAAAATACCATGTTGTGGCTGATTGAGAAGTTGATGGATGGAGGCTTTCCTAGCCAGTAAAAAGTCAGCCAGGGCTTGACGTGGGGAACTGTCCTCCAGCAGCATAGTGGACACCAGGGCTTCGGCGATGGCCTGGTCTGACACCGCCCGGCCCCGCAGGAGAGATTTGCTATCCAAGAGAATAGTGGACCTGCAGGAACACAGACTAGTTACTTCCCTTACTGGGACCTAAAGAAGTCCAATTAAAGGAAGACAACACTTGATGCCTTTTGTGGGGTAAATCAAAGGGTAACATTAAAAAAAAACTGTTAGGAAGCATCTTAAAACTAATAAAACAGACGAAATTGTAAGTAATTACATGTAGGCAATATGAACCCACCTTAAAATCTATAGCAACATTTGGTCTTATTAATGTAAGGAAAATCAAGAAGTGATGGATAATTACATTTTTTTAAATGTTATGTCTGTACTCACAACGTGATGCCTTGCAGCTACATTTATGTGGCTTGACAGGCTGAACAAACTGCTGTTCCATGAATTGCTTTAATTTAGCCAATCGATTGATGTAATATAATAGAGGCTTCTGTTAACTCTTCATCACAACATTACAAAGGCTGGTAGATGATTTTATAAAAAAAAAGAAATTAAATACCGATCAGCATTTCAAAAAAGGACAGGGTGAGTATAAATAATAATATGGCATAAGCTAGGTGTGTAGATACAACGAGACATAGAGGAGCCAACATATGACAGTGATGAAACTGTATGGATGAAACCTTTCATGTTGGACTAAGACAATACATAAAATGGGATTAATTTTTGGAAAAATATGGATGTGATTAATATTTTCTGATTTCAGATTTCATTTTTTCAATATGTGACACTAACCTGAAGTGTCCAGTTGTGGCAACTTGCCGAACTAGGATTGGAAAGCGAACCAGCACGGGGCTGTAGTGGCCACCAGTGGTGGCTTCGAGATGTAGAAGACTGTGCAAGTGACAGCATAGCAGGTAAAGTTGAGTGGCTTGAAGGTACTGAGACGCTTCCATTGCACTCCAAATGCATTCTGGGATATCCAAAAGGAGTTTGATCTGGGACGCCATGGTGTAGAAATTCTCCTGCAATTGCTGATTCTGCACAGAATATCATGATCAAAATGATTTTAATCTTAGAGAAAATTTGTGTGCCAATCTGTGCATCTGTTGTAATTTAATGTAAGTAAAAACAGGCTATTGATAACTTTCTTGGGCAAAAGTTAAGTCAACAACTCACAATATTTGCCTTCAACTACAGTACTATAGGGTATATGGAACAGAAAGCTGTACTTACACAGTATGACTTGACACAGTATTTCAGTAAACTTGCTTAGATAACTATAGTGAAAAAAGTTAGTATGTTAAATGGTATTTGAACAAATTTTAAGATATTGCTGATATGATTCCATTTTTTTAATCCCCAGTGTGGAAATGTATTTGCCACCAATAGTCAACATACAGACAATATTTAGTGTTTCAATTGTTTTTCTTTTTTCTTTTTTTGCCTACATTTATCCTTTATGTAAGAGAAAGTAATATATTCGCATACTATATTGTTGCTATTACGTTCATAATTTATTAAACGAGGTTTGTTGTGCCTTCTGGGATTAAGTCTACTGTCTACTTAACGAAGTAGATCACTTTGCTTTGAAGCGTAGTTTATCGCCACAACAAACAGTTATTTGGGCAACTGACCTCCAGTCTGCTGCTGGGAACAACACTTTTGCCTTGTTTCAGTCTTTGGCAGTACTGCTGCATGTCCTGCACCGACTGGACCACACTCTCCGAGCACTGCCTCATCTCTCTGATGGTATCGGCAGCGTCGATGAGGTCCCGGTAGCGCTCCCCGACCATTTGTCTCAGCTCCTCCTTCTTCTGTTCGATTTCTCCACGGACTTTGCGTTCAATCCTGCGAATCTGCTCGGTGTTGTAGCGCTCAAACAGAACCGCCGGATCCTTGATCTCCGACACTCGGAGAGGCAGAGTATTATCATCAGCCATCTCACCCCCAAAACAACCCCTGCTAGATCAGGAAGTCCAACCCGGAAGTTCGGGGATATATACTTCCTGCATCCACGTAGGCATCTAAGAGAGTGACGTCTACTGTTGTTCGTCAATGTCAGACATGAAAACAGCCGAAGAATAATTAAAAATCTTGTCAGCGAGCAGATGATACAACTATTTTCCTACAGAATTAATAGAAGTAAAAATAAATAAATAAATAAAAATAAATGGAATTGAAAAAAAAGCAGTGGACTGCCCTAAGACCAGGACCAAGGTTCCCTAATGCGTTTTCTTGGTCTCTGGTTTGACGATAAATATCAAGAAAGGTGATCGCCCTCTGGAGTGCATTTGGAAAATGTTTCCTACTAAAGATATGAAATAAAACATAAGGAAAGATTGGCATTGGAGCCAAGCCTTTCATGGAAAAGGAACATTTTTAATAATACTCAGTCATTCCACAGTGGTCAAAGACTCGGTCTGGATAGTTCTTTTGACTTACACAACAACAAATATGTTATATTTGTTCCTCTCCAACTATAAGTTGCTGATTTTTATTCTTAACTCCAAATCCTCCCCTCACTACTATATTCATTTTGTTTTAATTACTATTGATAAGTGTCTGCTCTCAAAGGTTTTACTAGAGCACCAAATTTGGCATAATGTAACCATCTATAGGGGTTTGGATAGAATTCCAAGTAATTGAAATTAAAACTAAGAGGGAGCAATTTTCCACCAAAAGGAATGTAGCAAGTGTAGAGAATGTTTGAACGCTAGTTGTTACGGTCCCACGGTTTTGAGTGTCCCTTGGTTGTTACTTTGCTGTCCAGCTCTGCACTCTCTGCAGGGGACGTGGTTGTTCCTGCCTGTCCCCGAAAAACCTGCCTGCCTGCCTTTCGGCCTCGTCCTCGACCACGAGCTGGCGTGTCCTGTCCTCCCGTGGCCGACCCTGCCTGTCCTGGGACCATCCTGCATCGTCCGCTCCCCACTAAATGTACCTGCCTGCTGTCTTCGACCACGTGACTGCTTCCTGTTTGGCCGCTGCCGGCCCAGCCTGCTCTCCGGGCCGGCACGCGCTCACCGGACGACGCGTCGGAGAAGTGGGCTGCGTGTCCACGGGCGGATTAAAACACAGAATCAGATATACAGAGGTGAACCTCTGGGTCATACACACTAGACAGATGTTAACAGATCTCATTAAAAAAAGGCAGTCGCAGGTTGTTGTTGTTTTTGTTGTTGTTGTTGTTGTTGTTCCCAGTGGAACATAAGGGGCTTTTATCCACTCTCAGTAGAAACTTGTAATAACCAAACTGGGATAAAATGAATTTAATATTTTGTGTGTGACCATCTCCTTTTTTCTTAAGGTTGAGAGTGTTCCCCCCGACCCAAAATACTTGCAGCAGACGGCCAGAAGAGGGTGCTGTCCCACCTTTTCATCAGAATTCTCTTTCCAGCTGAACATGGCTGAAACACACAAGCTGGCTCTCCTTCATGCAGAAGAGCGATGGCTGTATTGTGAGGTGTTGATGATTGAAAACTAAAAATGAGAGCTTCAGCCCCCCAGGCTGACATTCCAGCATCTGCATGACTTCAGATGATGCAGGTTCAAACACTTATTCCACTTTCAGAAGACCTCTGACATATTTGAACAGCTTATTTATTTTATTTCTAGGAAAGTGTGACATTAGCCTAAAGCTGCTCAAACTGCAAACCATCTCAGTTTAAACTAAAGGTCACTAATGTAATGAAACTGATAAAGAGCAGGAATAACATACTGATTTCTTTTGGGGGGGGGGGGGGGGG
>BJFM01006560.1:0-17023 GCA_016586285.1 Arothron firmamentum
CTATAATAGTAACTGGAACTGTAGATCTAGTCACAATAAGCTTTTTCAAAGAGTTAGGTTTTAAGCCTAATCTTAAAAGTAGCAAAGGAGTCAGCCTCCCGTACCTGGACAGGGAGCTGGCTAGCCGGCTGCCAGATATTATTTCATTTAGTATTGTTTTATAATTATCTGCACATTTCTGTAGTCTTGTGTATTTATATCATGATCTTTATTTCCATGTAGTGCTAAAATATAGTCAATTTATTTACAGCGGCTTCATTGAAATATATTTTCTTTTCACCAGAAAAGAATATAGTAAAGAAAATGAACTGTTTAAATATTCAGCATCAACATCAAGTTAATCAGGTTGTCAGTGTCAGTCAGAAATTTTAGTCAAGTTCATGAATAGATAGACTGAAAAGGATACTGAAGTGATTCAGTGTTTCCGATTTGTATAAGTCTGTGCTTTGCTTTTTTATCTGACCTTAGGATCGCCCAGCCATGCAGCTCTATCAGCCAGGTGCACGAAACAGGAAGCGCATGAGTTCGGCAGGCAAGGGCTTCGACTGCCTCCCGGTGAACCCATCACCAGTGACAGACTATTGCTACGAGGTGGCCACGCTGGAAACAGGGCTAGAGACGGTTTTTGAGAAGAACAAAGATGCACAGTGAGCATTGTTGGGGCAAATACGGTTAAACACAGATAATACTCCTGTTTCCTTAAATGTCTGATTTATCAGTTTCCTAAATAGTATTTTCCAATGAGGGGAACAAATTCACTAGACAGGCTTTTCAATCGTTTGTTTTCCTAGAGCATTGTATTTTTTAGTGCATGTGAAATGTGAGCTGTTTTCATGTTCAGTTAATTAAATAATTTGGAAGTTTTTAAGGTGTAAAAACAAGGGAAAAAGTCATTGTGATAATTTTAGCAAAACAGATCCTTTTTTTTGTATTAAGTTGTTACAAACACATGGGATGTACTTAACTTTTGTTTATTATCATTGTTTATTCAGCCCAGTCTTGCAGGCTGTTACTAATATAGGCACTTTACCATACTGGACATCATTTTGTTGACTGTGACATGGTCACTCCATTTAAGTGTTGGTAGACAGTCCTGAATATTTGTACAGACTTAATGCATTTTTATTAAAACTGTGATACAAGTGAAATTGGATTTCCAAACAACTGATGAGCACTTTGCAGTAGTCCAGTGTATTTTTCTGTATGTAATTGAATGGTGAAGAGGGCAATATTAACACGTGTCTTTGCTTTGTGTCTGTCTTTTGTATGAGTTTTAGAACAAAATAAATAGGAAACTTTGTACATCAACCAGGAAGAACAAAATGTAAACATCTTATGTTAAACATTTCAAATTATGAAGACAATAATATGGCTGTCATATAACCATGGAAACACTCCCCACTGTGTCCAGTGTTTCTTGTATTACTTTAGCCAGAATGTTTTGTGCTACCCAGATAAAGCAGAACTTGTAATCAACAGGAAGTCAGGAGCATGAATGTATCACAAGCACAGTAGTAGTCAGGGATCTTTTGGGCCATAAGTTCAAATTTCGGCACTCTCACTTCACTTTACAAAGTAGAACACAGTAAGTGTTCAAGTGTTAGTAACAACAACAACAAAAAGCCCCTTTTATTCAGCTTTAAAATATAGATTGAGATGCATTTTGTATTTAAATAAAACTCCATATGGTTCTGTTTATTCCTCAGGGGTTTCACTTATATTTTCCTCTTTACGTGTCTGACCATGTCCTAGATAGTAGAACTAGAACCTAGAACTGTAGTTGAAACCAGGTAGTAAGAGAGCAGTGTGTGTGTGTGTGTGTGTGTGTGTGTGTGTGTGTGTTCTCAATGCTGAAGTCCTGAGAAATGTGAATCTGAATGTCACCTCTCAGACTGAAAATGGAGTGTGTCTGCGTGTGGATGAACATTGTCACATGATCCATTTCCTGTCGAACACTTTCTCTTATAAGCTGAAGTCGAATCTGTTTTGTATCAATGTGGATTTTTTCTCTCATGCTTCATGTCTACCTTTCTCCCTTAAGCTCAAGCGTACTGCTTTAGTTTTCATAGGTGAGTAATCACATGGCTTATCAGATTTTTCAGGAGGCTAACCTTAGAGCTATTTCTGCGTTCAGCTCTATATAAATATTTTTTTGTGAGCAGATAATATTAAACAGTGTTAAGTTTGAGGGCACTAGTAATTCATCTTTCTGTAATAGCTGCTATTATGACTGCTTCTGAAAACTGTCACTGTCGATTTTTTTTTTTTAACACCTGGCTTCAAAATGAACCAAACCTGGTTTAACATAAATATAGTGAATGTATAGTAATACTGTAAAGGTGTTAGTATCATCTCTGTCGGCTTATGTATTAGTTGTAACTGATTTTGCATAACTTCCAATTCAAGTGCCTGTTGTTACCGCAAAATTTCGTTAACCACAGCTTTCTTTTGCGCCACACGCCCCAGGTGTAGAAAAACAGTTAGAAGAATAAATCATATCGTATATGGTGCAAGTGTTAAGTTCATTTGAACTGAATGTCTCTGCTTACAGGAATCACACTTCTGTCTTTTATTTTTCATATGTCTGAGTTGTACTGGAAATCCCCAGATGACAGTTTGATTGTTTTAACACAAATCAATCTGGGCTCTTTCCTGTGTAACAACTGAAACCGACACTTAGTCATGCTGAACAAAACAAGGCTTTGAAAAAGCACTATGTGCTTACAAACTCATCGAAATAGGAATTCAACTTCACAGATAGTCTTTTACATCTAACATCTGTGCTCTACGCACGTGTGTTTTTATGAAACTATTGCAGAATAATTACATGTTGATGTCAGCATTTTTTCTACGCAGGTGACAACAGGCCGTTTCCCTCTGATCATGGCAGGAAACTCCAACCATATACAGCTGGACAACGCCACCCTTATGTTCTTTAAAGATGAAAACACCAGGATCACCATCTCTGTCTTATATATGGTGGTCACTGCTATCAACCTGGTTGGAAATGTCCCTTCCATGTGGATCCTGCTCTTCCGCACCTCCCCTAAGACAGTCTCCATCATATTCATGATTCATCTGACCCTCACAGACTTGGCCCTTGGCATTGCTCTGCCCTTACAGATAGCTTATCAGCTTCAAGGTTACCACTGGACGTTTGGCCCCGGAATGTGCCGGTATTTATTTATTTTTTAAAATATGATTTTAAATATAAATTTTAGATGTGGACAATTAATTTTATTAAATATTATTAGTTGTTTGATTTAAGATGATGGAATTCTGAATTTAATATTTGTCATTCAAAAATGATTACAAATAATAATACGCAATTTAGATCAGACAAATTTAATTGTTGTGACTGTTGAATACAGTTGAAAGTAGGTGTGGTCATTAAAACAAAGTTTTGATGCTTTAGTTTTAGATTTTTATTAATGACCAGAGAATGGCTATCAAACAAGTAGTAATTATTTTAAAAAGAGTAGAAAATCAAACATTTAACCTTTCCTAATTTTTTTCACACTCTTCTTTATTGTGTCCCCAAATAGTTTCATGACCCTGGTCTTCTACACCAACATGTATTGCTCCATCTTGACCATGATGGCTATCAGCGTTGACCGCTACTTTGGCATAATCAAGCCCATGCACTTCAGGCAGGCCCGGAAGAGGAAGTCCACTGCAGTCGTCAGTTGCATCCTCATGTGGGGATTGGTCCTGGGAGTTCTCTACCCTCTGATGACCACAGATCTGACCTTTGTAGTTCCTGAATATGAGATTACCACATGTTTTGATGTGCTGAAGAAGGACATGCTCCCTTCCACATCAGCCTGGGCGACCTTTCTTTTCAGCATGGTGTTCATCCTTTTTCTCATCCCTTTTTGCATCACAACCTTCTGCTACGTCAGTGTCATACGCAAACTAGCCAATCACTCCAAGACGAGACAAAAAAAGATAGCCATACGACTGGCCTCCGTTGTCCTCCTGGTCTTCACCCTATGCTTCACTCCCAACAACATCCTGCTGCTTGCTCACAGCGTGCTCAGGCTTTTCTATAATCAGTCTATTTACACAGCCTACAAACTGTCTCTCTGCTTTAGTTGCCTGAATAGCTGCCTCGATCCATTCATTTACTACCTTGCTTCAAGAGATTTCAGGCAAAAGTTAAGACAATTAATGAATCTGCAAAGCATTGAAAGTGGAGATTCAATGAAGATGGAGCATAAAGAGACCATGTACTCTTCTCATTGTGCTTTTGAAGGTCAAGAGAGAGAACAAAGCGAGCTATCTTGATAGAATCTGAGAAAAAGTGAAAAAATATAACAGCAGCAAGGAACAGGCTCAACAGCTAAATCTCTTTTCCGTTTCCTGCATTTTCTTGTATTTATTTTAAAGATATTTTTTGTGTTTTATTGTTATCATATCTGTTAACTGGAAAACAAGTATGTAAAATACAGAATATTATTTCACATTATGCATTTTACTTCTCTCATATTTTAATGTTAAACTATAACAATTATTGATCAGATAGGAATATATTCTTTTTTTTATTCTTCAAGTAATGGCAGCAGTTGAGCTACATGTCAGCGTGTTTTTCCTTAACTCTCATACTGACATTTTTCAAAGGTGAGCAGTATCACTACATTTGAAATAGAAAAACTGCCAATCTGCGCCAATAGTCAAATAAATGAATGTAGACCCCGCTGCCATGTTGAATGGCTGTTTAAAAATTGGAATTTTGAACAGGCACATTTGGGGAAACCTCAAGGATGGACCCATATTTGCGCATAGCTAGACGATACGGATAATATGCTGTTCTGATCGACAGGTAAGTTTTACTCTTTTTGAGGGTTTTGTTGTCAATAATATTTTACTTTTACTTGATATATTTCTATGCAGAACCTAGATTATACGGATCTTACTTCTACGACCATGCTTCAATTTCTAAAGTCCTAAAAACAATTTATATTCGATAGAGGTTCGAGTCAAATTGGCATATAATATAAATATAGCATATTTATTATATAGGCTCAGTGTGACGTTATAAACTCCAGATTTTGTAGGATCAGTATGGGTACAATTTACAACAAATTACGTAATAGTAACTAGTTTTCGGACTGTGGTTTCTCCGTAGGGTGACCAGACGTTTACTCGGGACAGTACGGGTTTTGAGCATTGTGTCCCGTGTCCCGGCGGATTTCAACAGCCCCATTTTTTTTGTCCCGGTTCTACGCAAGGTCCGTCCCCGGCGTCCCTATTTTTTTTTAATTTTTTTTTTTCCTCTCTTTTTTTGTTTTATCGACAACACGCTACACATTTCAGCCAGCCATTTAAAACCATAACAACTCGTTATGGCTATGACAACTCGTTTTCTTTAGCCAATGTGTATGTCAATCACACAGTTGTCATAGCGATCTGTAATCTGAACCAATTAAAAAGCTTCACAGTTCTCTCGTGTCTGTAGCTTGATGCTCATTGGTCCATCAAAACGGATGGGACTGGACATCTTGAAATCACTGCTCATTACCCAGGCTAACCTTCGTAATAGTTGCTCTGAGTTCTGTGAAAGGATTAGTGCAAGCCATAGCTTCCTGAGAAAGGTGCACTCTAGCATGAAATACTAAGGACCAGAAAGATAACTACAGAGTGTGCGTTAAGCACTTATTTTGTTGGTGCACTACATACATTTTTGTCTGTTTTGGTGGCCACGTTTTTTTGGGCCAAGCAATGGTGTTTTACATACACTACTGCAATTATTTATTATTCTTAACAAACAGAGAGCAAGTAAACATTTACAAGTTCTATCTCCTAGGTTGAGTAAAATAAAAACTCTTGTATTTGGTGAGAATTTGCCAAATAATTATATATGTGTATATAATTTAAAAAATTGTGTCCCGTTTTGAAAATCTGCTCACCCTATCCAAAAGCACATTATTTATAAATAAAACAGATTGTTAAGTTTATTTTGTTTTTTTATTCTATCTCTGTTGTCCATCTTAAGTATTATGCACAGTTGTTTATTCCTATAAGCATTTTGTACTGTAACTAAATTATTCTTCAGACTATAAAGGGGACATCTCATTTCTTTATTTCTGTATTTACTTTAAAGTGGTCTTTATTTGTGTTTTGCACATTTACGCAAGGTAGGTTTCAGTAGTAATATATAACTCTGTTCTTTACACTAGGATCAGTTACACAATAAGGTCAAAATGGTGCTGAACCCTGTCATCTCCAAACTTGCTGGTAAAATGGTTGTGCTGGCAAGTGCTTCTCCCAGGCGAATGGAGATTCTCCGCAATACGGTATATAACTACAGATTAGGACCACAGTAGATTTTGAAGCCAAAACTAGCATTTTTCTCATTGTGGTTTATGTATTTTTAGATTTCATATGTTCTTCAGGGATTTATATGTCAAAAATTACATACCAATTCTGCACCCATTCTCCTTTTTCTAAAACTATCGACTCCTGCAAATCTTTCACAACACATCAAATAAACAAGCTCACAAGCAGTCCTATCCATTAACCTTTGGCCTAAATAAACACATATATAAAGAATCTGTCCTTGTCCAATGATAAATACTTTAAATTGTGCTGGCATTTTATTAAATGTAGATTTTTTTATTATTATTTTATCCACTTATGTTGAATAATCCGCTCGTCATTCTTTTTCTGCGTATTATGGAACTCATCAGTTTGACAGATAATCATATTTGTAATTTATTCTTCTCCCATCTTCTTCTTCAGGGCTTGCGATTCGAAGTGGTACCATCCTGGTTCAAAGAAACTCTTGATAAGGAACAATTCAAAACACCTTATGAATATGCTATTGAGACAGCGAAGCACAAGGCCCTCGAGGTGGCCAAGAGGATGCCCGCAGTGAGTTAAGCTACTCTGTATGACTGTAAAGAGCTTATGCTGTATTGTCGTTCTCAAGTTATTATTGTGTATCCGTCTGATGTAGAACCACCTGAAGACTCCAGACATAGTCATTGGAGCAGACACTATTGTGGTAAGCAGAAGAATTCATAGTGTTCTTTGTAATGTAGGGTGTGGTGCTTTTGTTAACTGTTATTGTTATGTTGACAGGCTGTTGAGGGCACGATTCTGGAGAAGCCAGTGGACAAAAATGATGCATACAGAATGCTGTCAAGGTCAGTCTAGTTTACAATACCAGTGGATTGAAGTGAAAAGAAAAAAGGACTAACTCCTGCTTACAGTTGCTCTGTCTTCTTAATTGTTCTCCTTCAGCTTGAGCGGTAAAGAGCACAGTGTCTTCACTGGTGTAGTGATAGTCCTCTGCCATGAAAAGAAAAGTAAGATGGAGTAAATCCCTTCCTTTTCATATTTCCTGCAGACCACGAGGAACAGGGATACTAAACATGTGCCTTTATACTGCTTCCTCAAATGCTTTTTGCCCTACCAGAAAAATCAGGGGATTACCGGTTGATTGACTTCTATGAAGAAACAAAGGTGAAGTTTGCTGAACTTTCCGAAAGTATGCTGTGGGACTATATTGACAGTGGGGAACCCATGTGAGTACGAGCATTTAAGATGAGTATAACCACTGATATTTGTGGTGTGGTAATGATGTCTGATGGTTCCATATTTTAGCAATGTTGCAAAGCGTGCGTTTGTGGTTGTTTGTCAGGGACAAGGCTGGTGGCTATGGCATCCAGGCGCTCGGTGGCATGCTTGTAGAGTACGTCCATGGTGACTTTCTCAATGTTGTGGGTTTCCCCCTCAACCACTTCTGCAAACAACTAGATGCGGTTTTCAACAGCTCTGGTTTATTGTCGGGTGAGGAAATTTTGTCTCTCTCTGAGACAATTGTCAGCACGCACACAAGGTCCCGTCGACCTGAGCCAACCCTGGCCGCTGTGACTAGTCCAAAGTCAGCAGGTCCTGTCCGTAAGGTTGGTTCTTCAACCCTTTGAGCACTGTGACAGCTTGCGCCATTCTTCTAAGTGTTGGACTCTTGGCAGGTGAAAAAAAATGGTGATAAAGGTAAAAAGGATGAACAGACGCGGCCGCTGGTCATAAGCTGCTCAAATCCAGCCCCTGAGAATACAGCTTCACCCTCACTGAGCAGCAGAGAGCAGCCGGCAGTGGCCAGTGTGAGTGAGGATAGTCAGCCGCAACAGGATGATTTGCAGCAAATCATCCAACTGATGGACGGATTTAAAGCTTCAAAGGTACCTCAGACTCATTCAGGACTGTCATGAAATGTTAAAAAGCCACTCATTCATTTTCATTGACTTGGCTGACTGATTATCTACTGCTGTCTTACCAGGCTGGACCTGGAAGAAGATTTAAGTTTCTAAATATTCATTCACATGATTACAAAATGTTGCTTTCTTGCTGATAATCAAGATTATCATTCACCCATATATAGAATAGGTTCAACATTGGCTGCATCCAAGAGTTTATCATAACATAGCTAGTCAAGAGAGAGAAAACAGCGACAGGCTGAAACAGGAACAGAAAGGAACTACATTTTTCTATCTTTTTTATGAATAAATTTTTGCATACATAAACTGACTTTGCTGCTGTGTCTATTTATTTATTTATTTATTTATTTATTTCCCAAAAATGTTCCAGGCACTCTTTACTGCATCCAGGTTGGGTGTTTTTGACCTGCTCCAAAGCAGACCAGAGCTGGATGCTGCACAGGTGGCTCAGGAGATAAAAGCCTCTGTGAAGGGAACCCAGAGCCTGCTGGATGCCTGTGTGTCTCTGGGACTGTTGGAGAGCAGAGAGAACTGTCAGTCGACCCTCGTCTCTGTGGATCTTTGTGTGACTGTCACTGAATGCGCCTGACAGATGTTGCCTTTAATGCCCTCTCCTAGCGTGCCAGAAACTAGTTTACATGAACGCAGCTTTGGCCCAGCGCTTCCTGCTGTCTGAAGCGCCTGACTCTCTGCGGGGTTACATCCAGCACTGTGACCAGTCAGTGTGGCCTCTGTTCTCACACCTGGAGTGTGCTGTGAGGGAGGGAACCAACCAGCACGAGAAGGCGTTTGGCAGGAAAGCAACCGATCTGTTCCAGGTGATAACAATTGCCAGTGAAAATGAGAGCAAAATGTTTTTGAAAATCTTTTAATGCAATTTAGGATATTTCTGTTTCTAAGGACACTTTCTACAACGATCAGGAAGTCAAACTTCGATTCATGACTGCCATGCATAGTATTGCAAAAGTCACAGGAAAAGCTGTAGCAACAGCCTTTGATCTTTCTCGCTTCAAAACAGCCTGTGACCTTGGAGGTAAGGAGACACCTTACTTAGTATAGACTTGTTTTTGTGGACTAAACCATTTTTTTTTTCATGCTGTTATATTTGTCTCTGCAGGATGCACTGGTGCCCTGGCCCATGAGTTTACTAAAGCCCACCCAGGGTTGTGTGTAACAGTGTTTGACTTGCCGGCTGTGGTTGAAATGAGTGAACATTTCTGTCCTCCTCACTCAGAGAACAGGGTGTCATTTGTGGCAGGCAAGTTTGTGTAATTTTATCCAAAAACTGAACTCGATCCGCTTTGACGTACCTTATGTAGAGGATTTTCAATCCTGCCACTACAACAGGTGACTTCTTTGAAGGTGAATTACCCAAAGCAGACTTGTACATCCTGGCAAGAATCCTTCATGACTGGCCTGATGAGAAAGTCCATATTCTGCTGAAGAGAATTGCAGATGCGTGTACTTCAGGTAAAAACTACCAAGTATTTTAGAGTCTCATGAAATACATGTTCATGGACTTGAGTATCCTTCCCCCCCCCTTTTTTTTTTGAACAGTGTTTTTGAACACTGCACCCTGCTTTCAGAATAGGGGGTAAGCCATTATCTCAGTGTTCAATGATCAGGACTACGAAATAAAAAGTGATGTAAGGACAACTATAGATTATAGGCTGTTTCTGGCAAGTCCTGTTTGTCTGCACTCCATGACTGCATGGTAAAACAAACATGAAGTTGATAGTGTGTAGAGAAGTAAGATTCACTAATGTAAACACACTATCAGAGTCATTGCGTTTCCTGCATTTTAACAGAACAATGATCATCAGCTAAAATTAGACCCTGCATCATATAATGATCCGTTACGTGTCAGTAAAACATGCACATATGCAGTACTTGTACACAGTGTGCTTACACCGTTGTCCCAGGCTGTGGACTCCTCCTCAGTGAGATCTTCCTTGATGAAGACAGAAGAGGTCCAAGTCGTGGGCTGCTCCAGGCCCTTAGCATGAGCCCGGGCAAACAGAGGAGCGCCCCAGAATACAGTCACCTTCTGAAGAGCCATGGGTTCATACCAGGACATGTTAGGCATACAGACAACCTGCTGGATGCTATGCTCTGCATTAAAGCCTGATGGACATCAGCAGCATAACATGGAAAGTCTTAGCTGTAATTAAAATTTGCCAGTTTTTTAAGTCTTGTGACGATGTTTGACAGCAGCATTTGCAGGATTATCGTTTGCAAGCACAGTAATGCGGTAAATAGTTTGCTTTATTGTCTTCAGGAGGTGCCGTGCTCATCGCTGAGACCATGTTGGATGGACAACAGGCCTATTCTGCTCTGCAGTCTTTGAACATGCTTGTCCAGACTGAGGGGATGGAGAGGAAGGAGAGACATTTTGCTGACTTGCTTTGTCAACAGGGATTTGGAGACATACGTGTTGTTCACACCAGGAACTTCTTGGATGCCTTAATTGCCTTTAAAATGTAGTGCATGTGATCTTTTACATTTTTTGTCTGGTTTATCTTTTTTTTTGTCATTAGTATTGATTGAAAGATAATTGTATATTAAGACATGCCGCAAAAATGATGAAATTATTTGTATAGTCATGTATTACAGGGGCAT
Source organism: Arothron firmamentum (assembly GCA_016586285.1). NCBI lineage: Eukaryota > Metazoa > Chordata > Actinopteri > Tetraodontiformes > Tetraodontidae > Arothron > Arothron firmamentum. The sequence continues at coordinate 10,845 of BJFM01006560.1, forward strand.
ACCTATAGACATACATATAATAATAAAAATCTCTATTTGAAGAAATAATGCCAAGTTACTTAAATAATCTGCATATCAAATGTTTATAATGCATGCAAGTCAGTACCACGACTCTCATGCTGTTATGGATTCTCAGTTTATTTTGTTTTCAGCTGACCCTCAGTCTCCCACCAATTATGTTTCAACCTTATGAGCATTCTCCTTTTGTATTTCAATTTTAGAAAGGAGAGCATTCCTGCTGTACATCTTTTATCAAGAATCTTTGCGCTGGGTACTTTCATTTGTCGTTAAGGTAAACCGCCTCAAGGTGGCGCCGCTGACCCACAGATTCTCCATCACCTCTGTGAGGCAGGTTCTGGCCGGTGGCTTTCATTTATTTCTGGCAGCTTTGTGTGTAACCCTCCTCCAGGGATCGACTGTAGCTCACGGTTCAGGCATATGATTTGAGTTTTTCGAATTCCTTGAAATAATTTATGCTTTATATCCAGTGTTTGACTGCTGCAACGATTAAACGTCCTGTTGCTCTTATATTTCAATATGAAATAAGAACGCAATGAAGAATGCATTTGTTCACAGACAATGTGACAAAAGTAATCAGTATACGATAATGACTTGAATAATGATGATCACTAAATGTTCCATCAATTTAGACATTAGATGAGTTTAAAGGCAGAAGGGGGGTATAGCCACCAAGTTTTGCATGTTTAATATGAGAGGCAAAACAAACAAAACAAATATGCTTTATCATATTGGTCAGAATCATATGAGTTTATAAGTTTTCCTTCAATATCCTATCACTGGGGGTGAAAGAAAAAAAAAAAGTCCACTGTAACACCAATCATCCATCCATCCATCCATTTTTTCCTGCTTATCTGAGGCTGGGTCGTTTGGGCAGCAGCCTAAGCCAGGAGGCCCAGACTTCCCTCTCCCCAGATATGTTGTCCAGCTCTTCCAGGGGGATCCCGAGGTGTCCCTACACCAATCATAAACAATAAAATCTGAGAACAATTGCAGCTCTAACCTTTTTGGAAAACTTTTATTTTGTAGTTTTAGAAGTTAGATATGAAGTGCGCTCAAGAAACTTTTGTTCCAAAGTTAATGTATATCTGCCCCTGGTGCTTCCCATATTATCCGAGACACTTTGAACATATTTGGATTACTCTTCTTTTTGGATTCCACCCTTAAGTGTTTTCCTGAAGGAGTAATGAGGGTGGTCATGTTATTCAAGGCCATTTTCCTGTCAGTCCAGGCTCAGGTTTCATCTGACATCTAAGTATTTTTCACAACCCAGATTTTGGATTTTGGACAGGGAGAGGGTGGGCCCGAGTTCAGACATGACAGTGAGTGTAAATCAGACGGACTGTCCTCTGCTGCGAACATGCTGAAGGCATCAAAATCCCCTATATGGCTACACTTTACTGCTGCAGAGTGTAAAAACCTGCACCGATTTAATAAATTCAAAACTTCGTTTCACAACAGTGATTCTATTTAAGGTTGAACAAAGTAGTGTAATATCAGAGAATCAGGCTGGGGAAAACATGACTGATGATGAGTGTCACAAATCCAACACTGATCAAACCCTTTTGAAGGGATTCGAAAGGATTTGCATGTCCACTGACTTCCACTTTGCTGTTTTTTTTTATTTTTATGTGCAGCCTCTCATACGCTTTGGCTTTTGTGTATGAGCATCAACAACAAAGCTTTTCTAATGAAAACCATTCAAGTCAATCAAGTTTCCCAGAAAGCAAAGGCCAGCCTAATTTAGGAAAATTGCTAAAACTCCAAAGTAATCTTGTGTAATGTGATCTTGCCCGTCGAACACAGGCTGTACTGTAAGTGTCGGATAAGAACTCAGTCATTTTCTTCAAATGCAGCCTTGACAAGCAGCATGCATATTCACCTGCAAGTAATCATCATTCTAGTGTTAAGTGCTTTGATATTAAAACGACTGATTTAAGACCATTTTGCTCTCCATAGATAGGGATAGAAAAGCACTTCCATATGTAGATAGTGGGGATAAGCTGTGTTTGTGAACTGGCTGGACTGTGTCTCATGTTTGGTGGGGACTCTGGAAGCATGTGCAGTTTTGGTGATGACTTCATAGTTTAAACTGAGAAATCATAGTATGTGTTTGACAAGAATTACATGTCCATATGTGTTTAAAACCACCGCATAAGACTGGATCTAAGGGTACAAAGATTTTTTTTTTCCTGAAATCGATTTTACTGAAATTTAGAACTATATCATGTGCCGCCACTAGAGGGCACCATTGGACAAATAGAGCTGCTGTGCAGCTTTATTGTTCATGTTCACATCGAGCATCCGAGTTCAAAACGGAGTCATTCAAACATTTGTAAATCAAATGTCAAACTTCCTCTTGCGTAAAAGGCATCATTGTTTACGCTGACTGCATCCCTTTAACTTTGGGAGTGTTTACAGAATTCAAATGGCTGCTCGGACTAACAAACAGCCTCTCACATGTGTCAGTTTTGTGAATTACATCTCCAAACTGCACTCATGCTTGGACACCTGTTTCAAAGAACAACCTATTTTTTTTTATTTACTTTTTTATCAAAGCATCCTCTGTCAACAAACAGAATCAGCACAATGATGGCTGCCTTCTTGGCCTGCATCTGATTTCAGCAAATGTGCAATTGTTCAAAGTGAGCTCTGCTTCATTGATTTGTTTCATGGCAGAAGAAAAATAACCTCAGGGCTTTTACCAGTTAGAAATAACAATGGAGTCCTTTTCTGCTGTTTGTACTTTCTTGGCCAGACTTCAGTGGTAAAGATTTTTTACCACAGCTGTGTGGAAAGAGTGGGCGGCTTTTCGGTGGAGATGGTGCTTCGCATCGGTCTCTGATCAGCAGCTCCGGAGATAATACAGCCATTCACTGATTCATCTGTGGCTCTTGTTCATTAGGGTGAAATTAGGTGATTTACGTGACTTGTCAAGGTAAAAAAGTTTATGCAGTTATGAGAAAAATCCAGGCAATGTTTCACCAACTGTTCAAAAAGAGCACTTTTTATGTGTACTATTCTGTCTCAAAGAGCTTTCTGGGTTCATGAAAATTCTTTTTTTCTGAATCTGCTTGTTGGCTTTTATTCTTTCTCCTTTTAAGTTGTGACGGTAGCCACTTTCATGGCTGGTAAAAGATGATCTGCTTGCTCAGAATAAAGCCTGAAAACAACAGTTCACCCAGCTCTCTGCAGGGTTTCAGATAAACACAAAACCTGCGGCCTTCCTCCTTTGGTTCCAGCAGACATAAAGAAAAACAAAATGGTCTCCAAAAGTTGTTGAAACATTATCGCTCTTTAATACTTTTACAAAATCCAAACTATGTGAGCACAGGTGGTGGAATGGCAGATGATCATTTAGCTTACAATCAGCAGACATTTAGCCAACACAAATCTCATTAACATGCAGGAAATTTGTTGTGGTCAAATACGAGACTCTGTCTCCCCTCCCTGTCTCCCTGTGATGTGTGAGGTGTCACTCAGAGATACAGTAGGAGAGGAGACTCTGCAGAAATGGCTGGTGACAGGACTTTCATCCGACCCAACCAGCGCTCTTTGTTGTTATTTTGGGATCTCTCATGGGTGCAATCTAAGAGAGCAGCAGACAGACGGGTCTCATCTCTGCATGGCACACACACACACACACACACACACACACACACACACACACACACACACACACACACACACACACACACACACACACACACACACACACACACACACACGTACTTCTATTTATTCGAGGACTTTCATAGGCGTACTGTATAACTCAGCCACTTACCCCACCCCCAACTAACCCCCTCACCATAATCCTAACCTCAACCTAAACCCAGTTCTCACCCCAACCTTCAAACAAGTCTTTACCCTCAAACAGGCCTTTGAAATTGCCAGAACCAACTAAAATGTTCTCACTTCCCAAAAATGTCCTCATTTTGCTTGTAAAATGAGGTTTTCGGTACTCAATATGATAGATAGATAGATAGATAGATAGATAGATAGATAGATAGATAGATAGATAGATAGATAGATAGATAGATAGATAGATAGATAGATAGATAGATAGATAGAAAGAAACTTTATTCATCTCTCACGAGAAATTCACAGTATATAGCAAGAACAAGAACATAAACACACACACTTGCACAAAAAAACAACATTCTAGGTTACTGTAAAAATTTTGCTACAGATGCTCTCATAGTAAACAAAATATATTTGATGGGTGTGACATTAATCTGTGATTTCTTTTATTGCAAAGAATTTAATGTATTCTTTATCAAATGAATTATGAAAGCATTAATGCTCTATGGGTGTGTGTAAAACTGAGACGGGTGAATGAAAGTGAACGTCTGCAGGTAACAGTTTTAGTTTATTTGATTTCACGTTCAGACGGTGACAAAGACTGTAACCTGTGACGGTTTAAAAAGCAGCACCCATGTTTAGCCTAAGCTGGTTTGCTCCGGTAAGATATTTACGGGGTTGACAAACTTGTCTTTGTCTCTGTCTCGTCGTCTGTTATCCTGAGAGGAAGGTGCTTCTGCCATGGCCTCCGACACAGATCACAGGCGGCTGCTGTTTAAAACAAGGGAGAAGACATATTCCTCTCACTGTGCGATGCTAACCCTTGCTCTTAACCCCCTCCAGCAGCAGCTCTTCCTCCAAACAATAACAATCAATTCCCTCCACATCTGACAGAGCTGAGGAAGAACTTATAAATGATATGCATCTCCTGCTGGTCCCATGGCAACCGCCTTGACTTTATTGTTGTGTTTCTTTGATCCCACCAAGCTTTGATTCATTTCTCTTTCGCCCTTTTAGCTAAACATATCATGTGAATTTGGAGCTTTGTTCCTGACAGTCCCCGTCTTACCTCGCTCTCTCCACAGGCTCCTGACGTCTCCCAGAGGAGCCACGGAGGAGGAGAGGAATTCCGCTAGATTCAAAGGCTTCTCTGGATTTCTTCTGACTCTTCCACCGGCTCTCCAGCCTCCCCACGCTGACCCCGTGATCCCCTGGCAAACCATCTTCCTGGCCCTGGGGGACTGCAGCTGCGCACAAGTGCACACGTTGCATGGGTGCACGGAGGGTTTCTCCTTCATAATTCCAGACATGTTCCACCGGTAGGTTCTTCTTTGCGTCCAAGCCTTTGATTCGATGAACGAGGAGAGCAAACTTTGGCCTCGCCTTTTGACTCGTGCTGCATTTTTCATCACAGCTTCATTTGTTGATGAAGCTGCAAATGAGTTGCCAGGTTTTCCCCCGAGCAGCAGCGTTTTCTTCTGGATTCCATTTTGAAATTCATCCCAGGCTGTCTTCAAATGGGTGGGACATAACATCTAAAGGACATATACTGTAATGAAAAATGAAAAGTGTGTGTTTTCTCACTACCATCTGGTTTCCATCACAGCAATATCCTAAACATGACTAGTGTCTTGAATCAGCTTCCCTCAGCTTGCCTCCCAGACATTAGGTACTCATTATTCTGGTCAGGTCTCTCCACCAGCTACATCAGGTTGAGCCGTTTCTACCAGCGGAGCCTAAATTTGAGTCGTTATTCCTCATTCACTGCATCGGCGCCTCACAGTGGTTCTTTTCACCGTGATCCTCTGTTTCAAAATTGAGATGAGATTGAAGGTCATTTAACGCAGTCAGAACAAAGTTGTCGCAGCTTCCTGGGGCAGTGGGTATAAAAGCTGTGGTATACTGGTAGCATCGGCTGCTCGACATGCAAAAAGCCTGCAAGAATTTCGGCAGAGGCAGAGCGCTCTCACAGCGTTGGTCATCTAATGATGCTGCATATGTCTCAGTCAGTAGAAACAATGTGCGCATTCTACTATTTGCTTTTGGTTTGTGGCGTTTAGGCAACAACCATGAAGTCGTGATGAACTTCCTGCTGAGCTGTGTGCATGTGCGTTTGACCAATGGAGGGAATAAATCAGCTGCAGCCAACAGTTAAGATGAGAATCTAGGGGACACCAGTGATAATATCCATGCATCATGGGTCATATCAGAGAGTGATCTTTTTATTTTTTTGATGACAGTGTGCTGCCCCAGTCTGTGAGAGTTCCCGTCTGTGCTGGACACCGGATGTTCTATGAAATCAGCACCACATTTCCAAAACATCTTTAAGAGCTGTAAAGAGCCCTGGGGGGTGTGGGGGG
>BJFM01006561.1:0-10485 GCA_016586285.1 Arothron firmamentum
AAAACATGCGTCCCGATGAGTTGATCGTAAAATTTGAAGGCCCTCTGTCAAACGGGCCCCGAGAAATCCCCAAAAAACTGAAAAAGCTTGATGTCATTTCCTGTTTGTCTGGGAGGAGACAACTTGTCATTTCTCCTTCATCGATGAACGTAATGTTATGAAATTTCACACACACATATATTTTAAAGTCTCCCGGTCCTAACAAGCCCACCTGTCAGGATCCGGCTCGCTGGCCCACCCTTGTGTTTATTGTGTTTTTTGTTCCCCTGGCTCCAACAGTGAGCACATGGCTGCGGCTGATCAGCCCATCACTGGCCAATTAAAGGAGGCTGGCAGCCGGTGCTCACTGCAGGATTGTTCTGATTGTCTTGTTCATAGTCTCGTCTGCCCATGTTTTCAAGCTCTCTTGTTCATAGTCAGGTTTGCCCATGTTTTTGTCTCGTTCATAGTAACGTTTGTCCATGTTCTCGGTTCTCCTTGTTCATAGTCACGTTAGCCCATGTATTTTGATTGTCTCGTTCATAGTCACGTTTGCCCATGTCTTTGTTTTGTGTCGTCACGTTTGCCCAAGTCATGTCCTAAGTTACGTTCCTCCAGATCTTATAGTTTTGAACTCTTGTTTTGACCGTATTCTACCCTCCTGTTTGAGCGCTCTCTGTTGCCCTTCTATACACCCAAATAAAGGGTTACTTTTTGCTGCAGCCTGCCTCTGAGTCTGCATCTAGGTCCAGTCTAAAATCCACCGTTTTGACACCTCCCACAACAACATTGGTCATTTTCAAGCGGTCCACATTAACATTTGAATGGAAGCGGGTTTTGTCCTTTTCAGCAGCACTTTCAGGGTCACAGGTCAGCTCAGCTCTGGTGGGTATGAAGGTCGGGGACGGGCCAGAGTAGAGGGGCCAGAGTGGACGGGCCAGAGTAGAGGGGCCAGAGTGGACGGGCCAGAGTGGAGGCACACAGTCACAATTTCTGTGGAATTGTCTAGTGTTAATTGTACTGCATTGCTTTTTGTATTAAATGTATTAGCAGGGTTCTTTATATAACAGTTCGCATGCGACTTCATATGCAGTCAATATGTGTGTATTACAACAGTGTCCTCCAATGTAATTACAACAACAATCTACAATTATTGCTGCTGGAAAATAGATAAATAAATAAATGGGAAAGTAGACATGAGGTTAATAGAACAGATATTCACTGGTAAAGCAGCATAGAATTGATTACGTACAGTTTGAATGTGAGTACAGTTCACAAGAAATCATGTGACTCAAGAAGACAAAGGCAAAAGCCAACTATTTCCAGCTAAAAAGCTAACCATTTCAGTCAATCAAAGTTGCATCAACCAGGCTTGATTCTTATTTGCGAGAACCCTGATTCTGTGTGCCTACCCTAGTTACTATTTTAGTAGCCCAGATACAAAAAGAGTAATAAGCGCACACCCTATAGGCACGTCCGACCCATACCCCAAAACGTGCGTCCTGACGAGAGGGTTGTATGTCTGAAGTTTCAAGGCCCTCAGCCAAATGGGTCAGAAAAAAATCCTTAAAAAACTAAAAAATCTCCAATTCTCACATGTTGACACCCCAAAGACAAAAATAACTCAAATTTGCGCCTTGTAGGTCACACACGAATGAATCATACACTGAAACGTCCGGCATTGTCCGTGGGATGTGGGTATGAACTTTCAACATAATGGCTATCTCGATGTCTGAAAAATCCCAGAAAAAATCTACCTTTATTTTTATTTTCAATTATCTGTGTGCCTAGGACATTACTCTCCGAGCAGCCCAGGGGGCACACAGGCCCACTCTAGACACCCAAATGTGTGTGCTGACCAGGCGATAGTGTGTATGAAATTCCAAGGCCCTCGGTTGAACGTGCGCCAAAAAATCACAAAAAACTGAAAAAGCTCCCATTCTCACACTTGGAACTCCAAAAATGACACAAATTATCTCAAGTGTGGATCCACAGTGAAGTATGAAGAGGGTGTGATGAGGGAATGGGGAGGGAGTGAAGAGGGAGTGAAAAGGGAGTGACAAGGGAGAGAAGAGGGAATGAAAAGGGAGTGAAGAGGGTGTGATTAGGGAGTGAATAGGGAGAGAGTAAGGAGGGAACAATGAGTGAACAGGGAGTGATGAGGGAGTGAACAGGGAGTAAAGAGGGAGTGATGAGGGAGGTAACAGGGAGTGAGGAGGGAGGGACCAGGGAGTGAACAGGGAGTGACGAGGAAGGGAAAAGGCAGTGAAAAAGGAGTGATGAGGGTGGGAACAGAGAGTGAACAGGGAGTGTTGAGGGAGTGACGAGGGAGTGAACAGGGAGTGACGGAGGGAGGGAAGAGGGAGTGAACAGGGAGTGACGAGGGAGGGAACAGGGAGTGAAGAGGGAGTGATGAGGGTGGAAACAGGGAGTGGCGAGGGAGTTAACAGGGAGTGAACAGGGAGTGATGAGGGTGAGAACAGGGAGTGAACAGGGAGTGACGAGGGAGTGAACAGGGAGTGACTTGGGAAGGAACAGGATGTGACGAGGGGAGTGAACAGGCAGTGAACAGGGAGGGATGAGGGAGTGACGAGGGAGTGATGAGGGAGTGAACAGGGAGTGATGAGGGAGTGAACAGGGAGTGACGAGGGAGGGAACAGGGAATGAAGAGGGAGTGATGAGGGTGGGAACAGGGAGTGAACGTGGAATGAACAGGAAGTGAGGAGGGAGGGAACAGGGAGGGATCAGGTATTGAACAGGGAGTGATGAGGGAGGGAACAGGGAGTGAACAGGGAGTTACTAGGGAGTGATGAGGGAGTGAAGAGGGATGGAACAGGGAGTGACGAGGGAGTGGTCAGGGAGTGAAAAGGGAGTGAACAGGGAGTGAACAGTGAGTGAACAGGGAGTAAAGAGGGAGTGATGAGGGCGGTAACAGCGAATGAGGAGGGAGGGACCAGGGAGTGAACAGGGAGTGAGGAGGGAGGGAAAAGGCAGTGAAAAGGGAGTGATGAGGGAGTAAACAGGGAGTGAACAGGGAGTGACGAAGGACGGAACAGGGAGTGACGAGGGAGTGATGAGGGTGGGAACAGGGAGTGTTGAGGGAGTGTTGAGGGAGTGACGAATGTGGGAACAGGAAGTGACGGAGGGAGGGAAAAGGGAGTGAACAGGGAGTGACGAGGGAGGGAAAAGGAAGTGAAGAGGGAGTGATGAGGGTGGGAACAGGGAGTTACGAGGGAGTTAACAGGGAGTGAACAGGGAGTGATGAGCGTGAGAACAGGGAGTGAACAGGGAGTGACTTGGGAGGGAACAGGGAGTGACGAGGGAGTGAACAGGCAGTGAACAGGGAGGGATCAGGGAGTGACGAGGGAGTGATGAGGGAGTAAACAAGGAGTGACGAGGGAGGGAACAGGGAATGAAGAGGGAGTGATGAGGGTGGGAACAGAGAGTGAACGGGGAGTGAACAGGAAGTGAGGAGGGAGGGAACAGGGAGGGATCAGGGATTGAGGAAGGAGTGATGACGGAGGGAACAGGGAGTGAACAGGGAGTTACTAGGGAGTGATGAGGGAGTGAAGAGGGAGCGAGGAGGGAGGGAACAGGGAGTGAACCGTGAGTCACGAGGGAGTGGTCAGGGAGTGAAGAGGGAGTGAAGAGGGAGTGAGGAGGGAGTTAACAGGTAGTGATGAGGGAGTAAACAGGGAGTGACGAGGGAGTGAACAGGGAGTGAACAGGGAGCTAACAGGGAGTGAACAGGGAGTGACGAGGGAGTGAACAGTGAGTAAAGCGGGAGTGATGAGGGACTGAACAGGGAGTGAACAGTGAGAGAACAGGGAGTGACGAGGGAGGTAACAGGGAGTGAACAGGGAGTGAACAGGGAGCTAAGAGGGAGTGAACAGGGAGTAAGGAGAGAGGGAACAAGCAGTGACGTGGGAGTAAACAGGGAGTGAAGAGGGAGTGACTAGGGAGTGAACAGGGAGTAAACAGGGAGTGACGAGGGAGGGACCAGTGAGTGAAGAGGGAGTGACGAGGGAGGGAAAAGGGAGTGAACAAGGAGTCAACAGGGAGCGACTAGGGAGTAAACAGGGAGTGACGAGCGAGTGAACAGGGAGTGACGAGGGAGTGACAAGGGAGTGAACAGGGAGTGACGAGGGAGGGAACAGGCAGTGAAAAGGGAGTGAGGAGGGAGGGAACAGGGAGTTTACAGGGAGTGATGAGGGTGGGAACAGGGAGTGACGAGGGAGTGACCAGGGAGTGACCAGGGAGTGATGAGGGAGTGAACAGGGAGTTACGAGGGAGGGACCAGGAAGTGAGGGGGGAGTGAAGAGGGAGTGAGGAGGAAGTTAACAGGGAGTGACGAGGGTGGGAAGAGGGAGTGAAGAGGGAGTGATGAGGATGGGAACAGGGAGTGAACAGGGAGTGAACAGGGAGTGACGAGGGAGTCAACAGGTAGTGACGAGGGTGGGAACAGGGAGTGAGCAGGGAGTGATGAGGGAGGGAACAGGCAGTGACGTGGAAGGGAACATGGAGTGAAGAGGGAGTGACGAGGGAGTGAACAGGGAGTGAACAGGCAATGAACAGGGAGTGAACAGGGAGTGAGGAAGGAGTGAACTGGGAGTGACGAGGGAGGGAACAGGGAGTGACAAGGGAGAGAATAGGGAATGAACAGGGAGGGAACACCTAGTGATGAGGGTGGGAACAAGCAGTGAACAGGGAGTGACGAGGGAGTGAACAGGGAGTGAACAGGGAGTGAATAGGTTGGGAGGAGAAAGCTAACAGGGAGTGATGAGGGAGTGAACAGGGAATGACGAGGGTGGGAACAGGGAGTGAACAGGGAGCTAACACGGAGTGATGAGGGCTAGAACAGGCAGTGAAGAGGGAGTGAACAGCGAGTGAACAGGGAGTAAACAGGGAGTGAACAGGCAATGAACAGGGAGTGAACTGGGAGTGATGAGTGAGGGAACAGGGAGTGACAAGGGAGAGAATAGTGAATGAACAGGGAGGGAACACCTAGTGACGAGGGAGGGAACAAGCAGTGAACAGGGAGTGACGAGGGAGTGAACAGGGAGTGAAAAGGGAGTGAATAGGTTGGGAGGAGGAAGCTAACAGGGAGTGATGAGGGAGTGAACAGGGAATGACAAGGGTGGGAACACGGAGTGAACACGGAGTGAACAGGGAGCTAACTGGGAGTGATGAGGGCTAGAACAGGCAGTGAATAGGGGAGGGAGGAGTGACGAGGGAGTGAACAGGGAGTAACGAGGGAGGGATCAGGGAGTGAAGAGGGAGTGAGGAGAGAGGGAACAGGGAGTGAACAGGGAGTGACCAGGGAGTGAACAGGGAGTGAAGAGGGAGTGAGGAGGGAGTTAACAGGGAGTGATGAGGGAGTGAACAGGGAGTGACCAGGGAGTGAACAGGGAGTGAAAAGGGAGTGAATAGGTTGGGAGGAGGAAGCTAACAGGGAGTGATGAGGGAGTGAACAGGGAATGATGAGGGTGGGAACACGGAGTGAACACGGAGTGAACAGGGAGCTAACTGGGAGTGATGAGGGCTAGAACAGGCAGTGAATAGGGGAGGGAGGAGTGACAAGGGAGTGAACAGGGAGTGACGAGGGAGGGATCAGGGAGTGAAGAGGGAGTGAGGAGAGAGGGAACAGGGAGTGAACAGGGAGTTACCAGGGAGTGAACAGGGAGTGAAGAGGGAGTGAGGAGGAAGTTAACAGGGAGTGACGAGGGTGGGAAGAGGGAGTGAAGAGGGAGTGATGAGGATGGGAACAGGGAGTGAACAGGGAGTGACGAGGGAGTCAACAGGTAGTGACGAGGGTGGGAACAGGGAGTGAGCAGGGAGTGATGAGGGAGGGAACAGGCAGTGACGTGGAAGGGAACATGGAGTGAAGAGGGAGTGACGAGGGAGTGAACAGGGAGTGAACAGGCAATGAACAGGGAGTGAACAGGGAGTGAGGAAGGAGTGAACTGGGAGTGACGAGGGAGGGAACAGGGAGTGACAAGGGAGAGAATAGGGAATGAACAGGGAGGGAACATCTAGTGATGAGGGTGGGAACAAGCAGTGAACAGGGAGTGACGAGGGAGTGAACAGGGAGTGAACAGGGAGTGAACAGGGAGTGAATAGGTTGGGAGGAGGAAGCTAACAGGGAGTGATGAGGGAGTGAACAGGGAATGACGAGGGTGGGAACAGGGAGTGAACAGGGAGCTAACACGGAGTGATGAGGGCTAGAATAGGCAGTGAAGAGGGAGTGATGAGGGATGCAAAAGGGAGTGACGAGGGAGGGAACACGGATTGAACAGGAAGTGAAGAGGGAGGGATGAGGGAGGGAACAGGGAGTGAACAGGGAATGACGAGGGAAGGAACAGGGACTGAACAGGGAGTGATGAGGGAGTGAACAGGGAGTTACTAGAGAGTGATTAGGGAGTGAACAGGGCCGAATAGGGTGTTAGGAGCTAGTTAACAGGGAGTGAACAGGAAGTAATGAGGGCGTGATCAGGGAGTGAACAGGGAGTGAATAGGGAGGGAGGAGGAAGCTAACAGGGAGTGGTGAGGGAGTGAACAGTGAATGACAAGAGCGGGAACATGGACTGAATAGGGAGTGATGAGGGAGTGAACAGGGAGTGACAAGGGAGGGAACAGGGAGTGAAGAGGGAGTGAACAGGAAGTGACGAGGGTGGGTACAGGGAATGAACAGGGAGTGAACAGGGAGTGAGGAGACAGGGAACAGGGAGTGATGAGGGAGTGGACAGGGAGTGAAGAGGGAGTGAGGAGGGAGTTAACAGGGAGTGATGAGGGAGTGAACAGGGAGTGACGAGGGGGTCAACAGGGAGTGACGAGGGCGGGAACAGGGAGTGAGCAGGTTTGACGAGGGAGTGAACAGGCAGTAAACAGGGAGTGAACAGGCATTGAACAGGGAGTGAACAGGGAGTGAACAGGGAGGGAACAGGGAGTGAAAAGTGAGTGATGAGGGTGGGAACAGGGAGTGACGAGGGAGGGAGCAGGTAGTGAAGAGGGAGTGATGAGGGAGTGAACAGTGAGTGAAAAGGGACTGAACAGGGAGTGAACAGGGAGTGATGAGGGAGTGAGGAGGGAGGGAACAGGGAGTGACGAGGGAGGGAACAGGGAGTGATGAGGGAGTGAACAGGGGGTGACGAGGGAGGGAACAGGGAGTAAACAGGGAGTGAAGAGGGAGTGACAAGGGAGGGAACAGGGAGTGAAGAGGGAGTGAAGAGGGAGCGATGAGGGAGGGAACAGGGAGTGAACAGGGTGTGAACATGGAGTGATGACGGAGGGAACAGGGAGTGAAGAGGGAGGGAACAAGGAGTGAACAGGGAGTGAGGAGGGAGTCAACAGGGAGTGACGAGGGAGTCAACAGGGAGTGAACAGGGAGCGATGAGGGAGGGAACAGGGAGGGACGAGGGAGGGATCAGGGAGTGAAGAGGGAGTGAGGAGAGAGGGAACAGGGAGTGAACAGGGAGTGAAGAGGGAGTGAGGAGGAAGTTAACAGGGAGTGACGAGGGTGGGAAGAGGGAGTGAATAGGGAGTGATGAGGGTGGGAACATGGAGTGAACAGGGAGTGATGAGGGAGTCAACAGGGAGTGACGAGGGAGTCAACAGGGAGTCAACAGTGAGCGATGAGGGAGGGAACAGGGAGGGACGAGGGAGGGATCAGGGAGTGAAGAGGGAGTGAGGAGAGAGGGAACAGGGAGTAAACAGGGAGTGATGAGGGAGTAACAGGGAGTGAAGAGGGAGTGAGGAGGGAGTTAACAGGGAGTGATGAGGAGTGATGAGGGAGTGAAGAGGGAGTGAGGAGGAAGTTAACAGGGAGTGACGAGGGTGGGAACAGGGAGTGAAGAGGGAGTGATGAGGATGGGAACAGGGAGTGAACAGGGAGTGACGAGGGAGTGAACAGGGAGTGACTACGGAGTCAACAGGTAGTGACGAGGGTGGGAACAGGGAGTGAGCAGGGATTGATGAGGGAGGGAACAGGCAGTGACGTGGAAGGGAACATGGAGTGAAGAGGGAGTGACGAGGGAGTCAACAGGGAGTAAACGGGGAGTGAACAGGCAATGAACAGGGAGTGAACAGGTAGTGACGAGGGAGTGACGAGGGATTGAACAGGGAGTGATGAGTGAGGTACCAGGGAGTGAACAGGAAGTGAACAGGGAGTGAACAGGGAGCGATGAGGGAGTGAACAGGGAGTGACGAGGGAGTGATGAGGAAGGGAACAGGGAGTGAACAGGGAGCGACGAGGGAGTGAACAGGGAGTGAAGACGGAGTGATGAGGGTGGGAACAGGGAGTGAACAGGGAATGACGAGGGAGTGAACAGGGAATGACGAGGGAGTAAACAGGGAGTGACGAGGGGGTCAACAGGGAGTGACGAGGGGGTCAACAGGGAGTGACGAGGGAGTGAACAGGGGGTGACGAGGGAGGGAACAGGGAGTAAACAGGGAGTGAACAGGGAGTGACAAGGGAGGGAACAGGGAGGGAACAGGGAGTGAAGAGGGAGTGATGAGGGAGGGAACAGGGAGTGAACAGGGTGTGAACATGGAGTGATGACGGAGGGAACAGGCAGTGAAGAGGGAGTGAAGAAGGAGGGAACAAGGAGTGAACAGGGAGTGAGGAGGGAGTGAACAGCGAGTGACGAGGGAGGGAACAGGGAGTGATGAGGGAGTGAACAGTGAGTGAACAGGGAGTGAGGAGGGAGTGAGGAGGGAGGGAACAGGGAGTGACAAGGGAGGGAACAGGGAGTGATGAGGGAGTGAACAGGGGGTGACGAGGGAGGGAACAGGGAGTGAGGAGGGAGTGAACAGCGAGTGACGAGGGAGGGAACAGGGAGTGAAGAGGGAGTGAACAGGGAGTGACAAGGGAGGGAACAGGGAGGGAACAGGGAGTGAAGAGGGAGGGATGAGGGAGGGAACAGGGAGTGAACAGGGTGTGAACATGGAGTGATGACGGAGGGAACAGTGAGTGAAGAGGGAGTGAAGAGGGAGGGAACAAGGAGTGAACAGGGAGTGAGGAGGGAGTGAACAGGGGGTGACGAGGGAGTGAACAGGGGGTGACGAGGGAGGGAACAGGGAGTGAACAGGGAGTGACGAGGGAGGGAACAGGAAGTGAACAGGGAGTGAATAGGGAGTGAACAGGCAGTGAACAGGCAGTGACGAGGGAGGGAACAGGGAGTGAACAGGTCGGGAACAAGGAGTGATCAGGGAGTGAACAGGGAGTGAACAGGGAGGGAACAGAGAGTGACGAAGGAGTGAACAGGGAGTGAGGAGGGAGTGAACAGGGAGTGACGAGGGAGGGAACAGGGAGTGAAGAGGGAGTGAACAGGGAGGGAACAGGGAGAGAAGAGGGAGTTATGAGAGCGGGAACAGGGAGGGAACAGGGAGTTACGTGGGAGTGAACAGGGAGTGATGAGGGAGGGAACAGGGAGTGAATAGGGCGTGGCGAGGCAGGGAACAGAGAGTGAACAGGACGTGACCAGGTAGTGACAAGGGAGTGACCAAGGCGGTAACAGGGAGTGAAGAGGGAGTGAACAGGTATTGTACAGGGCGTGAAGAGGGAGTGACCAGGGAGTGAAGAGGGAGTGATGAGGGAGTGATGAGGGAGTGATGAGGGAGTGAAGACAGCGTGAAGAGCTAGTGACGAGGGAGTGAAGAGGGAGTAAAGAGAAAGTGAAGAAGGAGTGACGAGGGTGTGAAGAGAGCATGAAGAGGGATTGTGGATGGAATGAAGCTGTCATTCTCACACTTAACAGGAAGTAGGGCTTTTTTTCCGTGGGCCTCTTAGGCCCACAGCCTGCTATCCTAGCAGCCCAGTCACAAAAATATGAATAAGTTCATCCCCATAGGGCAGACGGACACATACATCACAACATGCGTCCTCTTGAGGAGGTTGTCTGTGTGAAGTTTCAAGGCCCTTGGTCACAAGGGCCCCCTAGAAATCTGCAAAAAACTGAAAAGGTCCCCAAAACCTCTCTAACTCACACTAAATCAACATACACCGAAAAATGCGACTTGTTCAGACGGACGTGCCTTCAACTTAAGAGCTATCACGGTTTCTGAAAAATCCCAGAAAAAGCCCACAAACACACACTGGCAGTTTCTGCATGATGTCACTGGGTTCTCTGTGTGTGGGGCCCCGAGAAATCCCCAAAAAACTGAAAAACTTCCCCAGAACACTAGCAAAACATAAAACCCACTAAAACTCAGGCTCTGTCGCTCACACACTGACAAAACACATGCCAAAACGTGCCGCTCGGCCAGGCGGTCGTGGAGATGTGCATTCAGCTCAGTAGCTAAAACGGTGTCGAAAAAAATATTGACTATATCTCTTGAATCCTTCAAACACACACTAGCAGTTTCTGCATGAGGTCACTGGCTCCTCTGAGTGTGAGAGGAGAGGAGAGGGGCTGCTGTGAACATGTGTTGATGGTTGCTGCAGCCAGAGTTCTCACAGGTATTGACAAAAGAGATCACATAACTCCTGCACTGGCGTCTCTTCATTGG
>BJFM01006566.1:4913-35413 GCA_016586285.1 Arothron firmamentum
GAAACAAGACACAGAGAAGAAAACAGACTCAGAGACGCCTTGCACGCTTCACTACTGCAGGAAGACCAACACATCTACTTTACAGATGGCTGCTGCTGTAAACAACAACAGGTGAAGATATTGCATCATATGAGGTAGTAGAACTAACAACAACAACTACGTCACTGCAGAAACCAGAATCATTCTACAACCAGCCTCAGCACAGCTAGCAGAGATAGTGGTACTCTGCGTCACTTTTTGACACGAACACGCAAGCAGGTGCCTTCTGAGTTCTTCCTTCGAGATAAGACTGAAAAACCCTGCTAACATGGACCACCATCCGGCGTCTGAGGAAGGGGAAGCGGTGCACTGTCGACACTGTGTATAGTGGCGATGGTGTGCTGCTGACCTCAACTCAGGACGTTGTGGATTGGTGGAGGGAATACTTCGAAGACCTCCTCAATCCCACCGACGCACCTCCTGGTGAAGAGTAAGGGCCTGGTGGGCACTCTTATCTCTCGGGGACTGAGGTTGCCAAGGTGGTCAAAAAACTCCTCGGTGGCAGGGCCTCAGGGGTGGATAAGATCCGCCCGGAGTTTCTTAAGGCTCTGGATGTTGTAGGGCTGTCGTGGTTGACACGACTCTGCAACATTGCGTGGACATCGGGGGTGGTGCCACTGGATTGGCAGACTGGGGTGGCGGTCTCTCTTTTTAAGAAGGGAGACCGGAGGATGTGTTCCAACTATAGGGGGATCACACTCCTCAGCCTCCCTGGTAAGGTCTATTCAGGGTTACTGGAGAGGAGGGTCCGCCGGATAGTTGAACCTCGGATTCTGGAGGAGCAATGTGGTTTTTGTCCTGGTCGTGGAACTGTGGACCACCTCTACACCCTTAGCAGGGTCATTGAGGGTGCATGGGAGTTTGCCCAACCAGTCCACATGTGTTTTGTGGATTTGGAGAAGGCATTCGACCGTGTCCCTTGGGGATACGGGCCATCCGCTCCCTGTATGACCGGTGTCAAAGCTTCGTCTGCATTGGCGGCAGTAAGTCGAACTACCAGGAACTAGGAAGTGCCTGAGCCCACCACCTCTGTTTAAGGAAGGTTTTTCCAACTTGACGTGGGTGGCTTCCTTGACATCCCTCTCAAACCAGCGATCTTCTCTGGCCAGTACACGTACTTGGCTGTCCTCAAAGGAGTGTCCGCTTTCTTTCAGGTGTCAACACCTGAAAGAAAGCACTTCCTATCTCCCACTTACAACGCTGTCCTCCACTCCTTCCGCCAACAAACCAAAGGTTCACACAGTTTCACGACACCTGGTGACTCATTACCATGTCACCCAGCAGACAAAGGGGAAGCACCCCAAGTGAAACTAGGTCAACGACCCTGCCAACGACCCTGTCAACGACCCTGCCAACGACTCTCAGGTGACCAGCCAGGTCATTAGCACACTAATGGCCCAAAAGGGCTATATTTTCAAGCTCTGCTGCCAACTAGTTTAGAACTAAAGAAGCCCTCTGGAGAGAAGGCGAAACGTCTTCAAGATCAACCTCTCTAAGTCCAGTTGCCTACAAAATCTAACCTTGGATAGCTATGACCTGGATGAATGAGAACCCTCACAGACATAATGTCATTATTATTTAATAATTTAGGAGAACAAAACATATTTGCATACATAAGTAGCCTGAGATAATGAAATTAATGCCAGGTGGCATGTATTATATTGAGATTTATTTGAATCATGGCATCTATATCAGTGATCCAATTTAAAGTGCAAAATATGAGAACGTAAAGTGATGAAATACATATACAGTGCTGAATCCAAGCTAATTCAAACACAATAACACCAGTGTTGGTCTTTACAACACTTTGATAATCTGGGTTTGGCATCATGTTTCTAGGACACATGACCAACCCTAAATGACACCACATGATTTTTTTTTAATAGTTCATATCTCAGATATTTTAATAATTAAACAAAATCAAAATACTTTCTGACCTGTCATAGTCACCATTGCAGAGAGCTCTAACTGGGATGGTGAAGGGCTGCCACACCGGGTTCAGCGTATTCTTGATCACCTCTGTCTTATGGCAGATGGTAAACCTGGTAACACACAACAAACAGAAAGTTGCTTGAAGGTAATCCACGTCTGTACTCCCACAATTGTTGGTGAAGAGGAGATTGCACCACCTCTATTCAGGTTCCTCCTGCAATGCTAAAAAAGAAGACATCAAGATTGATTAGTCTGGCTTAACCTCTACTGGCTTTCAGTATATCACAGGGGACACAACAGGCATCTTGTTTACTTCTAAATCACAGTAGTGGAATAATGTAATGGATGAATGCTTCTGAATGGAAGACTAAAAGTATGGAGGACTGAAGGTGCCAAAATTAAATAAATAAATACATAATTAAATAATTGCTTAAATGTGTTGATTACTAATTAATTAATTAATTAATGACACATAATTCCAGTTGTAACTAATTAATCACATATTTAATTGATTATTTAATTATTTATTTATTTATTTAATTTTGGAGCTTTTACTCCTCCATACTTCTGAAGTGGTGTAAACCCTGAATAAGTTTTTTGAAAAAAGTATTTGAAATAATAAGTAAAACACTTAAATTGGCACTCGTATTTCTTATCTACAAATACTAATGAAACAAAAATGTCATAAGCTTATAAACATTAATTATAGTGGCAAATGAAAAGTTTATATTATCAGAATCCTACGTAATATCAACATAAACACAATGAGAGGTTTAAATTTTACTTAAAGCAGAGGCCAAGAGCTAAGCTAATATTCCAATAGCTGTCAGCATTTGTTATGTTTTTCTAATTTTTTTCTAACCAGCTGTTCATCAGTAACCAATAGCTTTTTGCACTTGTTGAATTTATATGTATAGAAAATATGTATAGCTACAAAAGGATGTAATTCCAGTCTAAAAAATTATGTGACAAATTTGTCTCCTGGCTGTCCAATTAAAATATGGATTTCATTTAAATATTTCAATAATGAGGCAAATTGTGAATCAAGACAAAATAGTAAAATCACTGATGAGATTACAATAAGTATGGTCAAGTCAAGGTCAGAGTCAAGGAAAGGTAAACTTAATTATCTCTGAGGTGCACATTATGAGCAATATTTGTACTTCATACTAATATACAGTACTTTGTACTAAAAAATAAGGCATTTCTTTAACCTGTAATGCTTTAGTAGTGTGGCGTATTTGGCTCAGCTTTGAAGATGCTGGTGCTCAACTTTGCACCAAAAAGGCTTTTTAAGAAATTTTACTTGACTGTATTGGTGATCTACTCTCAAGGAAGCAGTTTCTCCATGATATTCCATCAAATTATTTATCTGGATGACCCTGAGTAATTAAGCCTTACTTTTTGAAAAAAGAAAGTGCTCCATTTTGTCATTTAAATCTTTTTTGTTTGTTTGTTTTTGCTCTTTGAATAACCATCAACAAAGATCCATCTGTCCAGAACATATTCCCATATTTTATAATATTTCTAAAATTTGAAAATAATGTGTTCTGCTTCTGTAACAACAAAAACAAAAACAAATAAAAACGGAAAAGAAAAATAGCAAACGTAGAGATACACATAAAAATTGAGGTTGAGACTTACGATCCATCCTCATTACTCCGATAAAAAACCAAGAAAGGGTCCGACTTGCCGAAGAAATCTTTCTTGTCTAACTTGTTGGCACATAACTGCATGGTAGCGATATCCTAGAAGAGGAAAGAAGTGATTTAAAAATATAAAATGTGCTACGTTTTAATAAGTGCAGTAAAAGTAGTAAATATTTTTTATCTGTACATCTGTTTTGTAGAAGGGTAATTAGATATAAATTTTGTCCATAAAGCTATCATTACATCTGCGTGTACACATGTATGGGTCTGTTGAGCACCACATAAAAGAACTGTTTTAAACTGACCCTGCAGTTACTTAGCTCCTCTACTGTAAAGAGGATGGATCCACACTTTTTTCCAGGAATGCCACTGAGGAAAAAAAGAAGACAGAGATTATTAATGATAACCAGGGGCACTGTGGCATAAACATTCAGTAGACAAATAATAAAGAAAAAAATGACTGCTAATATTACTTTTAATATTAACGCATTTCGCAATTTAAACACTGCTTGAAGTCTGATATCAATACAACTTCTGACATTTTTTTTTAAGATAAATGCTTTTATTTTAACAGCATTTGTCAAAATAATTTTATTATCAGGAGATGAGGATACAACTTTAATACAAATATAAATACTGTATTATATTATCATTGCAATCATGCAACTGGCGCTTACGTGAACATATTTAGATAGCTAACTTGTCTGTTTGAGGTAAAAAAACAGAAAGTATTTTACATCATGGCTTTTATCAACATTTAAAAACACACATTCAGGCATTAAAAACAACCCCGAACAAGACAACAGGTAAAGACAAAGTACAATAGGTAAAAAGAAGTAAAACACATAAAATAGCTAAAAACAATGTAGTCTATTTTGTGTTTTTGAGAGCAGCTAGTGCAGAGGGGATGGATTTTGTGGATATAATTTTTCTGGCCAGTGGGTGTTATGTTCCTGCATGCTCTGGGGTTGCTTTGTTGTTCTTGTGTTCTTGTGTTTGTCCACTAGGGAGCATGGCAGGCCTAGTCATCGCTGGTGACGGGGTGCAGCTGGGACACGTTGCAATCAGTGTTGGATTTAAGGCAGCTGCTCCCTGAACCCAGCGCTGGATCGTTACCTGACCTGCAGAGTTGCCACGCTGCCCAAAAAGAGTCTACGTTTTTGGTCTCCGATTTCCCTGCAGTGGAAACCCCCTCCGTGATGATTTTTGGGGTTCTCTATTTGTCACTGTTTTTTCTCTGCCTGGAGCACTTTCTGTTGAACCTTTTGCACACCCAATAAAATAGGTATTTTTGCTTTTGAGCGCCAGCCTCGTGTCTGCGTTTGGGTCCTAAACATGACAATCCGTAACAGTGAGTTTCTGTATCATCTACCGGATGGCAGCAGCCTGAAGGAGTGGTGGAGGAGGTGAGAAGGGTCCTCAGTGATGAGGGAAGCACTCTCATGACTGAGCAACTGTATAGTTAAGATAGAAAGGGTTGGTTTGTTTGGGTGATTTTGCTGGCCTGAGTCCACATGTGGTCCAAAGGACAGAAAGGTGTCATCTCCATCCCTAGGTATTTAAAACTTTCCACCTACTTCCCACCCAGATGATGGATCTGCAAGGGTTGAAAAAGTCCACAACAGAGCTCCTTCGTCTTTGATATTTTGAGCTCCAGTGAGCTCTCAGCGAATGTTTGGACCAGGTTGTGGACTTCCTGGTACCGTGTCAGGGCTTGGGTGTCGGTGATATATCTCATGAAGGTCATATCATCCGCATATTATATAACAGAACATAGCCCTGTGGAAGGCCTCTTTTCAAAACCATTGAACTGGATTTAAAACTTTTTAGAAACACATGCTGTGGTCTGTCCATTAAAAAGTCCTTTATCCATAAAATCAGTGTGAGGTGAACCTGGAGATCAGAGAGGCAGTGTAACAAGATGTTGTTATTTACAGTATTAAAAGCTGATGAAAAGTGTAACTCAGATGGGTTTATTTAGTTTAACTTTTGTTAGGGGTGTGTAATTCAGTGCTTTACCAGAGGGTGGCATGTGCCCTATGTTGGGAATTTTTGCCGTATCTTACTCTTCGGGTGAAGAAATTGCCAATCCAGACAATCCCGTCTTTCCCAACTGAAAACTCCCAGGTTAACAACACTGTATGAGAGTTGACGTAGAAAGTACACATCTGTCAGCTGGTCTTAGCGCCAATTGTTTTTTTGCCTAGATCTGTATTCGGGATCTGAACTCATTGTTCAGAGGCGAGTCATTACGCAGTGGATTGGGCTGCGGAGAATCCAAAAACACAGTGTGGTCAGCCAGATGGTCAGGATCTATCTGCAGAGGACAGCATGTTTCTTATTTGAGAAAGAAATCTCCACAGGGGACAATGTAATTTACGTTTTATTTTATGTATGTTTTTGCTCCTATTTATTGTGCGGTGTGCATGCTAGGAAGCCAGCTTAGGTATACAGGAGTGTGATTTTATTGTTCTTCATTAACCTTTATTGTGGGTGCAATACATTTGATTTACCTCACCCAGCCGTGTGTGTGCCTTATCTTTCTGCCAATATCTTTACAGGCTCGGTTCGTTCCTACATTCTTTCGAGACTGGCCTGGTATCAATTTATGTCTGATATAGGTATCGTGGTATCCCGTTACAAAGGTCCTTTGATATTGGTGTGGATGTGTGGAGTCAAGTTGTTTACCGACTGTGTCTAAAAGCATGAGACTTGCATCTTCAGTACCTCTCTTTGCTCTGTAGGTAATCTACAACCCAGTTTGCCTTCAAGCTCATCCAACAGCTGTTGACATACCACTCTCTCCATACATTTACATAAAATGGATGTCAGGGCCACTGGTCTATAGTCCTTCAAGTAAATTGGTTTTTTTTTGGTGGGGGTGGGGGAGCGGGGATAGGAATAATGGTCAATTCCTGCCAGTGTTTTGGAGGTGTTGGAGCAATCTGGTAAACACTCCTCCTAGCTGGATGGAACAGTCTTTAAGTACACGGCTCTTGAGCCTGCCTGGGGCCAGCAGCTTAATGCAGTATTTAACCTTTTCCATCCAGATTTGATGCTTTCAACACCAAAAGTTAACAGATATTTTATTTTTTCTATCTTTATCTCTCATGAAATTAAAAAAAACAGACATCAAAACTGGCTGCAAAAAAGGGGTCAATTCAGTGAAACAAAAAAACTTAATCAAAACAACTGGTACAAATGAGCTGACTGTTAATAAATGTAAAAAGTCTTTTTTCTTGTAAAAACACATTAATTTATTTTATATTCAGATACCATAAACAAGCAAATTAATAAAAAGTGTTGTCAAGTCATTATGTTTGTAAATGTAATAAATTTCTTTTCCCTTTTCAGATGTAGACATTGAAAGATTGTGTAGCTTAATGTTTGCCAAATAAGGTAGCCATCAACTGAATAAAGGCTATCTTTTTAACATCCCTACCTTGTACAGTATATTAACTTCATCCTCAGAGTGGACAACCCCACTAATGATTAATGCCCAAAGGAAATAACAGGCAGATTGTGACAGAGTTTTCTTACATGTCTAGCCTACATTGCTGGCCCTAACTTTCACATGAACTAAACTTGGTGGCCTCAGAATTTTTGCCAACTTTTCCAAACAGTAGAACAGAGTAGAACTCTCTCTTGGCACCCATGCTGTCAATCTAGGTACCAGTATTTAAATCATCTTTAACACATTTTAACCAAAGAATAAGGAAATTAATTAACACACTACTGCAATTTTACACATGGTCTTATTTACAAATTCATGCACAACTTCACAAAGAAACCACCCTTTCAAAAACTGTCTTGATCAACTTATCTCAGCTAATCACCAGGTGGCCATTGCCTTCACACCTTAGCACCTGGGGACATCATCTCCACTAAAGACTTGTTTCAGGCACTTTTGGAGTTGGCTCTAGCAAGATGTGGTGAACACCAAGAATGTGTCACCACATTAATTTGAATTTAATTTTATAAAGAGTAGCATTTAGATCAGTGAGAACTGTTGCACCAGTACAAGGTGCTAGAGGGAGCAGTGCTGTGATTTCAGTTCCAAATCTGTCTCTGGTATCTTCAGAGAGACATCTGCTATAGTAAACCTTTCCATCATATGCTGCTCAGTCTGCTAGAGTGAAATCAGAGGTTATAAGTGAGTGGTTTGAGAGGAGAGGGTTTTGAGGAACAATTAACAGGTTCTCAGTTTCGAAACCATAGGTGAGAACCAGCTCCAGAGTGTGATTCAGCCAAGTCTACTATAGTTGATTGCTTCATTTAAAACAACATGCTCATCATCCCGCAACCAAGTCTCCGTGAGAAACAAAATATCAGACATTTGATCAGTTATTAAATCATTAACTAGAAGAGATTTAGACCAAAGAGATCATATTTTCAACACAACACATCTAACTGTTCAATTTGTTGTTTCTGAGTATTTAGTGATGTGTATTTTTATAAGGTTATTTGTATTAATTATATCTTCATCTTTATTAATTGTTATTTATATCTTAACTTATTTACTAGATGAACTGTGGGAGGAAGGAGGAGGTATTGACACCACTTCTATTGTATTATTAAACTTTCTGTTACTGCTAGCATTTATAATATCATTGTTAGTTTAATTTTTAAGGGGGGGGGCAGTCTTATGGAAGCAGCAGAGAAGCGTGTAAGACAGCAACTCTGCCTCCTGGCCTCGATCCTGGATTGTCAGAAGGTTGGTTGTCTAATAAACCTTGCTATGTTGGTAGAAATAAGAACTGCACCACCACAGGTGGGATAAATGCAGCCTCTGCTAATAAAGCCAGGTTTTCCCCAAAATGTCTCCCAATTATCTATGAAGGCCACATGATTTTCTGGAATTCACCGTGACAGCCAGCGATGGGGCGATGGAACATGTCATCACTGGTCGGATTCGGGAGGGGACCAGAGAATGCGACGGAGTCTGACATTGTTTTTGCAAAATTACACACTGACTCCATAGTAACTTTAGTGATCTTTGACTGACGTAGCCGGGTGTCGTTAACACCAATGTGAATTACAATCCTACTGTCGTTATATTTATTTCTCGCCAGCTGCTTTAAGTTACCCTTCATGTCGCCCGCTCTGGCCCCTGGGATACATTTAACTATTGTCTCTAGTGTCAGCTTCACATATCGCAGAACATGACCGCAACATGAAGCAGTTGGTGGTGAACCACGAGCATTTGTTTCGGGCTACGCTTCCTTCAAACCGCCATCCCACCACCCTGACTACCCGGCTGCTCGGGGGCTGCGGGGAAACAGCTAACAGCAGCTAAACTGGGCCGCACAGGCTAACTGCTGCTGGCTAGCTGCAGAGGCTACAATGCCACCTCGTGTGTGGAGCCGAGCCTCAAGCTTGCTAAGCCTCACCTCCAGAGCTATAAATAAGCAACACTTTTTACATGTTTGACTCTCACAGATCTCAAAGGATATTGCAGTTACTAAACTTTCACCAAGGTGCTTGTGTGCTTCATTGTCAAAAACAGGTTCAGCAAAAAGATAACATAAACTAATCAACAACAGTAAATCCACCATAGCAAGAAGAAGTGAATGAGCAGGACAGAGCAGAAACAGGAAGTGATGCGATACATTACCCCAGCAAAAATAGCCAACTTAATGATTACTTGTGTACATGCAAAGGTAAAGAGGGGAGGAAAAAAGAAAGGATGAGGAGGGAGAGAGACCATAACATCAGCAGATTTAGAATAAACGTTCTGACACTGTAAAGGTAAATAAGAGCATCAAATAAACACATGTCTGCCTCAACTGTGGTCAAAAATCAACGTTACCATTAATTGGCGCACCGATCTGCTCACTCTCTGCCACCATCTTAGTCATGTGACTCTGAAAGCGTCTATAGTAATCTGGTCACCATGTTAGACATTTAACCCCAAAATACCATCTTGTCACACAGCAACACGTGCACACACACACACACGATTTTTGATGATCCTTTTAAATACGCTGAAAGTCAAAATTGATCATTCTTCACTTTTTAATAATTCTTAGCAACCATTTGGGACTTTTATAGCAATCAACCCAGAGTGAATCCATACTGTACCACATCAATAACTGTACCATATACTGTACCATATCAATAACACACCATTAGCGATATTCATTTTTGATCATTATAGATTCTTTTAATCTCAACCACCATTGCACACGTCAACCGTTAGAGAAAAATGCTTTCAAATCTGTAGAAACTTGCCTGTTCCTGTGTGTGAGTCAAGGATAACATTGACTTTGATGAATATCAATAAATCATATAGACCAGTATACCAAGCGCATACAGTTTAATGTAAAGGACCTAAATGCAGATACAAGACGGCAGTTCCAAATCAAAACAACCCTTTAATTGGGAGTACAAAAGTCAAACAGAAAGCGCTCCGATGGAGGAAAAACTGTGATCACAAAGAAGGCTCAAAAGTTCAGAATCTTCATAGCTATGCTCCACTGTGGAGTGCTCAAAAACCAGAACTTGGACCCTTTAGTCGGGGGGAATGTGGCAACCTTGGGAACAGAAAAAAACCCTTGTGAGAAGCAATCCAAAGAAACAGCCAGTCAAAAGCCTGGTACCACTCTGCAGGTGAAGCAATCCAATGCTGGTGAGCAGGTGCAGCTGGCTTAAATATCCTCGTTGATAGTGATGCGCTCCAGGTGTGCCTGTCACCAGCAAAGACTGGAACTACCTCTCCCCCTAGTGGTAAAAAGTAAAAACAACAGGACAACAAAACAACCCCGGAACATGAAGGAACCTAACAAGCAGCATTGAGTTCTTCGAAGAGCACTGTGATTGGCTAAGGCATCCACAAGTACGGTGGTTCACAGTAAACAAAAGAAAATCAATCATGTAATCAAATGATCGACAAAATCAATTTGAAATTTTCATGGTAATGGTTGTAATAAACACAGGATTCATCATTTACACCTAAGTAAGGACAAGCACAAGAGTCAGAAGCTAAAGGGTTAAACAGAATACAAGAAATTTATAACCGCATATTTAATTTATTGTGAAAAAGACAATTACATATTTCTGAAGTTTAATAAAACACACCACTTACTATAGCACAGGCCTGCTCTTATTTGTCTTGTGTACACAGAGATAGTGTTCACAAGACAGACATATGTGAGGAGGTGACATCAGGCGTGGACAAAATCTCATAAGCATGTAAAGGGAGGATCTAGTAGTCTAATCCAGTGTTTCCCCAACCACTGTGCCTTGCGACATTAGTGTGCTGCGAGAGAGCAGGTGCGCCATGGAAAATGCACAATTTTAAATTATTGGTCCAAAAATTATTTATTTAACGCAAATAATGTGTCTTCATACATCCTATATTGGCAGCATGCAGTGACAGGCAGAACATTTAAATGCTCTTGCAATAGATGGCAACAGGTAGTGAATTTACCTGTGTGGCTACCTGCTGTGTGGCTACCTGATGCTTCAAGTGAGACAGTGGCAGTGATACGTGATGGATAAATATTTAAAATGAAAAAGTACTCAATCAGGACCCTCTGTGCCTGAAGAACATTCTGACCCAGATAAAGGCCCAAGTATTAGTTGTGGTCAGAAGAAGGTAAAAAAAAAAAAAAGGTGAGCTCAAGACAACACAATGAAAGGTGTATTGCATTTGGACTCTCTTACTGGTGAACTAATCGAGCCGATTCTGTTGTGCCTGGTGTGCAGGGAAAAGCTGTGTAACAGTGGCATGGTTCCAAGCAAACTTAAATACCATCTCCAAACTAAACATCATTCACTTCAAGATAAACACACACACTGTTTTGTTAACAGACTGAGAAAGAGGCACCATTGTTGAAGAAAACCACCAAGATGAGTGAGAAAGCTCTGAAAGCTAGCTACCATGTTGCTGAACTCATCACTAAATGCAAACAGCCGCACGTGGCAGACACATTAATACTACGTGTCTGCAATATCATCACAGAAGAAATGCTCAGGCTTGATGCTGTTAAAGAAATAGCCTGAGTCCCACTCTCAAGTAATACACTTTCCATATGCATTGATGACATGTCTACAGACATTGAAAAGAGTGTTCTGAAAGGTTGATTATCAGGTGGAAATTTTCATTACAACTCAGCAAATCTACGGATATTAGTGGACATGCACATCCTCTGTGCTTCATAGACGCAGAGACAGCATCAGGGAAATTTTTCTGTTTTGCAAGGAATTGCCAGAAAGAGCGACAGGAGAGGAAATATTCAAGTTGTATCAGACTACATTGACCAGTTGGAAAAGACCGGACTTTGCAGGAGCAGGAGGAAACAACTGAACTGAGACAAAATCCTGGTCTAAAGCACAGCTTTGCTGATCTACCTTTGGACAGTTTTTGGCTGATTGTTGCTAAGGAGTTTCCCATTTTGGCAAATAGAGCGATTTCAGTTCTATTTGCCAGAATACATACTTATGTGAGCTGGGCTTTTCAAGCATGACTGTGATAAAGGCTAAAAAAGAAAAGCGACTTAGAGCAGTTGAAGGAGTTCTTTCTGTGTGCCTCTCCTCAGTTTCTGCAAGAATATCAGCTTTGTGTTCAACCAAACAGGGCCAGATTTCACTCTGAGTCATTAAATTGAGACTACAGTTTCATTCTCTTTCGTTAAATATGTTTTTATGAAATATTTAGTTGGTGATGTGCCATATGATATGCACTGTGGCTCAAAAAAGGTTGGGAAATAAAGAAGAAGAAGATGAAGATCCACTGTCATATTAAATGTGATATACCCGCCAAGCACTCCATGTATTTTTTTAAAAGGGTGCCTTTGGTACCATTGTTATACCATTACCACCTCAGTGAATGGTTGATCGTTGTCATAGCAACACACAGGTTAAGTGTAAAGAAGTGCTTATTTTGCAACCCAGCATGAGGCCCCTTTCATGAACTGTTGACCTATAAAGCATACACCCACCAGCATGTGGAAGCTACCAAAACCATGTATGTTCTGCAGGGGGGGGGGGAATCAATAGCAAAACCTTTATATACAGATTCTGCTCTGTCCACTTTTTTAAAAAATTTCCTGCTTTGTGCGAGTGCACAAATTCTTACTCAGCCCAGCAAGAAGACAGCACAGTTAAAACATTTAGGCCTTTCAAAACCTTGGCTGAACTGTTCAATCATACCAGTTTTTCAACCTTTTCAATCTCTGGTGTGATTGTTCCTCTCTTTTTCTTAGCTTTTGCCCTTTCCTTGCCTCATCTTTATGTCTCTCCTTTGTTTGAGTGGAGGTCTTTGTCACTGTCGATGAACCTGTCATATTTTTATCTAGTTTTTCCTGCCTCTTTTCATCCTCCTTTGCTTCATCCATTGGGCTTTGTTGTATCTGATCTGTCAGAAAGCACAGACAACTGTCTATATATGTTTTTCTACTGACAACCTTATCAACACAACCATGGAAATATTTTCTTTTGATGGCATTCCCATGAAGGTCATATTTGTGCATTTATTGCTAAACAGTTAAACAATGAAGCCAAATCAGGGACCCTGCCTTTACAGAAAAAAAGAACACATATGTAATGTATTCTCTTCAATATTATGGGAAAAGTAATGGGAATTAATATAAAGAAGAGGTTACTATATCATTAGATTGTGTCTTTTAGAAGCATTTTGTGTCTGATGAGTTTTCAATACCCTCCTCACTATCTGCCACAGAAATTCACAGCAGTGTTCATTGTGGCTGTTTATGTCCCTCCCTGAGCTAAGTTAACAATGCTCTGAAGTGTGTCAGTTCGCTTCAAAACAAAAACCCAGATTCCTTCTACAATATGTTTGTGGTAGTGGGCAACTTAAACCAAGTGAACCTGCAGGACACTCTCCCAATGTTCCACTAGCATCTTTAGATTGCCACACAAGGAGAAAATATCCTGGACAAAGTGATTACCAACATGCCTGAAGCGTGCCTGATGGCTCCTGCATACTGCCTGGTATAGAGAAGCAGAGACACTGTGACAAAGACCAACTCTGTGTGGCCAGATGGGGCTGTGTCTGTGTCAGTGTGGACTTGGAGGAGTACACAAGTACGCTGTTTCTGACTACATCCGGTACTGTGTGAACCCAAAATAATGTGTTCAAGAACGGAGATGTTGCAACACTCACAGCAGCCTGGCAACAGGAATAAAGAGCAAAGTCCTATACCTTAAAGATCCAAGGACATTTAAAATCCAATGACCCGCAGACTATGTGGAAGGGCATCAGAATTGTCATTGACTACAAGAAGAGTGCTGCACAGTACCGAAAGGACCCAAAGCTTCCTGACACTGAATGCCTTTTACACCCACTTAAAGCCTCCAACACCATCAGCCCCCATTCATCAACAGCACAGGTGAGGAAAATGCTGGAGAGGATCAAACCCTGGAAGGCCCCAGGCCCAGATAAGATACCAGGCAGGGTTCTCAAGGACTGTGCTTCCAAACCATCCAAGGTTTTATTGGACAATTTTCACATCTCATTGTCCCAGGCTAGAGTTCCACCTCAAGACATTCTCAATAATCTTTGCGCAAAGTCCTGTGTAAAATCCTGTCTCAATGATTACCACCCGATTGCACTCACCCATCACCATGAAATGCTTCAAGAGGCTGGTGATGAAACACCTGATACATCAACGTAGCTGAAGACTTGCAACAGGAATGCATACAGGCAGAACCAGTCCACAGCTGACACCATCTCTATCTCCACCTCATCTACTAGGCCCTCTCTCACAGGAAACAAGGATACATGAGTCTGCTGTTCCTGAACTGAACTGAGTATCAAGATCAGCAACATAACATCCTCCACCATAATCTTGAACACTGGCTTGCTCCATGTACTGTATGCTTAGTACACTGCTGATGATCTGACTGCAGAGCCCAGCATGAGAAAAATCCTAATAAATAACCCACAGAGATGAGACAGCTTACACTCAGGAACCGGAACACCTGGTTGTGAGGAGACAGTAACCTCATGCTCAATGCCCAGAAGACCAGGGAGGTGGTTGTGGATTTCTGCAAGTCCTTCCCTACCAACAACTCCAACCTCTCCATTGAAGGGGTTGGTCTTCCATTTGCAGTTTGATGTGGAGGCTGCACGGCAGCAGAAAAGACAGGTGGTAAGGTCTGCACAAAGGACCATTGGGTGTAGCGCACCACCCATAGGGGACAGACTGTCGACAGACTGTTGAACAGCTTCACCTCCATCACTGCACACTCAAACCTGACTCTGAACCTGCACTCCTTACTCTATCGCAACATATCACATACTGAAATATTGCTGCTGCTTCTAGTTGTTATGAATAGCAGCAGAATTCAGGACCCAAACGCAGACCAGCGGAGCAGAGTCGTTATTTTAATGTTGCAGGGGTGAGAACACAAAACACTCGTACAGAGGATAGAAGAAACAATGAACCAAAAAAACACTCCAACGGAGGTCACTAGACAAGAAAACAGTTCAAACCCGAAACTCCTCGGCTGACAGGCGAGCCACAACATCTCCCTTGCTCCTGGGAGAAACGATCCAAATGGGCGATCCAAAAAATAGTTCCAAACAGATTCTAAGTCCAGACTCCAGAAGGTTCGACAACAATCTGACACCCGACGGCTGCCAGATTGCGTCCTTAAACCCCGCAGTGATTGGAAATGCCAAGCAGGTGTGATGGCTCTGGGGCATGAAGGAGACTGGCGCCATCTAGGGGGCAGGAGCGAGACCGGCCCCTAACACTGGTCATCCTTCAGATATCTATAATTTAAATTTTGCACCAATTGATGCTGGTGGCCTACAGCAATACATTATTTCTATTATTTATTATGATTATTTAGTTATGCATATTGTGTATTTTTTCTGAATATAATTGCTGAAGGTTTATAAGGTTTTTTATTACTTAATCTGATTTTATCTTTTTATCTACTATATCGAGACCTGAGAATCAGCACTTCATTCATCATGTAATAGGTTGAGTGACAATAAAATAAGTTTGAGTCTGACTCTGATATCCAAAGGATTACAAATACTGTTAGAATTTTTTTTCTACCAAGTTTTTTTTTTTTTTGTATATATATATATATTTTTTTTGTATGTCTTGTTTAATGGGAGTTTCCATATAGGTAAAATCCTTGCTAACCTTTGCATTTGACCTTTTCTGTCCTAGGTTTGTGGCATTTGGTCTGACTGCAGGCCATAACAAGCTGATAGTTTTTCCATCCCTCAGACAATAATAACTAAGTCAAAATCCAGCTGGCAGAGAACAATACATCCATAACTGGCCTTTAGAGAACTAAAGTCGTTATTGAAGTTATGCAGAATTTTACAACCACACAAAAATAATGGGATGCAGTATTACTCAGCTTTACATTCTGTCATCTCTTCACTGGCTCAGAACTGAATATAAGATATCCCTCCCCACCCACCAGCTCATTGTCGGGCATGCCCCCTTTCCTCACCCTTCATACAAGCTCACATACCCGCCGTTTCTTCAAGCCCCAAAAACCAAGCTCTGCACCATGGGTGATTAAGCCAAACAGTAGTTGGTGCTTTGCACTCTCGGTGTTCTTACTGATTCCTTTCTTTGTTTCACTCATGTATTGAGCCATGTGCCCATTCTTCTCAGCTGCTATGCTGCCTGAAAGAAACTCCCTCGTTATACTGAGGCAGGTTATGGTGTGGTAGTTGGACAGGCTGGCACCCTTCCTTCAGGATCAGGATTGTCCAATCCTTAGTTTAACCATCCAGTGTGGGTCCCATCACTTAGCAGCTGGTTTACTTGGGCTGCCAAGAGAAGAGACCAATCAACTTCTTTGGCAAGTTGGTGAGCTTCGGGAGGTTGCTGTGTTCTTAAGTCTTCCAACCACAGTACACTCTTAATGGGTCCATAAAGTATACACTCTTTATTCTCCTGGCTTCTGCTTCCATTGTGTGTCTCTTCAGGTGAATAGCCTGGGCTGTGAGCATTTGCTTTGCAGTCTCAAGAGCCTACGGTAATTTAGTAGATTGGTAGATGGTGGACAGATGGTCTCTACATGCACACTGTAAAGCATGGAGAAGGAAGTGTGATAGTGTGGTGGTGCTGAATGAACCTAAATCCAATCAAGAAGATTTGGGATGAAATGGACCGCAGCAGACCGAGTAAAGGCAAAAAGGCCAACAAGTGCTCAGTGCCTCATGAAGTTTATGGAGAGAATACCAAGAGTGTGCAAAGCAGTAATCAAAGTAAAGGGTCGCTCTTTTGAATTGTTTTTATTACTATTATTTCACACTTTTTAAATTTACTATTTAATGTCTATGTGTTCATAGTTTTGATGCCTTCAGTGAGACTCTACAATCTAAACAGTCATGAAATTTCTTTTTAAAAAAGTGACTCACACTGCCTCTGCAGACATTGATAAATATGGAGTAAAAGTGTGATGGAAAACTTGTTGATACTAACTATGTACCCACTGATGCAAGAGATGTAAATAAAAAAGTACTCACGAGAGGGTCCGCTCCAGCCGCCCACCAGGGGACCCAATGATTTCTCCAAGGGTACAGAACATCTGGCCAAGAAAGTCCTTGAGAGAAATAATGTAGAAGTAATGCAGATTCCCCATCAGGTTCACATGACTTGGGTACATTAGTTGGAAAACAAGCATCTACAGTGGTCCAGTCAGAAGAATGGACTTCTATAAACTGCTGCTCATGAACGTATTTCATTCAAGTATTTATTTTTATTTAACCAGGCAGAATCATTAAGAAGAAGTTTATTTACATTGGTGGCCCAGCAAAAAGCACAAGTTTTTTGAAGGGAAGGGGAAGAGGGTATAAGATAAAATTGTTTAAACCATAAAACAAACTTAAACCAGAGACAACGTTGCAGATATGGAAAATGGGTGAATGAGGCAGGAGACTTAGACGGTAGGAAAGGAGTTTGAGTTTTTTTATTTTTATTTTTTTATTTTTAGCAGATCATTCAATCAAAGGCAGCAGCTGACTGGACTGCTGCAAGACTGAGTTTGGATCTAGTTTTCAGGATTATGAGGAATGACAGAATTTGTCCAGTTTAGTGAGAGTGTTCTGGATCTATATATAGTGCCACCGAAATCAAGACTGCGGACAATGGATAAGAGTTTGAGAGAATTTTACTGAAGAAATGAAGGGCATGATGATGAAGGAAAAGGAACCCAAGTTTGGCCTTTAACCAAGGATGTCCAAACTATTCCACAAAGGGCCGTGTGGCTGAAGGTTTTTGTTCCAACCAATGAAACACACATAGTTTGACCAATCAGTTGTCTGAAGACTCAGAACCGTTGATTAATGAAGTCAGTGTGGTGTGCTATTGCTTAGTTTGAACAAAAACCTGCAGCCACATGGCCCTTTGTGGAATAGTTTGGACATCCCTGCCTTCGACTGTAACTGAGACATATGGTGTGAAAAGCATAGCGTACTGTCTAAACACATATACTTCTTATAGGTGGAGACGTGCTCCAGGATAGCTCCCTCACAGCTGAAGATGTTTATTGGGGGCAAAGAGGGAGCACCCTTCCAATAAACCACATAGCTGTTGTCTTCACTGTGTGTGAGTGACAGTTTCAACCATAAGAATCCGTTGTATCTGGAGAAAGCTATCCTGGGGCATGGATCGGACAGAGGAAGGAGATGGCCTAATAAGATACTAAGTCCAGAATTTCAAAGAAACAACACACTTGTCAACATAATGACAATTTATTACAACATATGACATTTTTTCATATTTGATTATTTGTTGTTTGGGTATGATAAAGGAGATTTAAAATCAAATAAAGTAAAATTAATGAAATACAATCAAATATTAAATGTCCTGATTTATACAAACTACTTTAATATATTGTCACAAACAGCAGCAGCTGCTTTTACTTAGAAGTCAAATATTGAGATGTGGTTTACCTGAGCAAATGATAAAACACAGACTGAAAAATAAGGAATAACATGAAACGGCTGGATATTTAGATGACAGTTATAATGATATTAAAAAACTGGTGAAACATACAGTCAAATTAAAGCAGGGAAATAATGGGCAATATTATTTAATGCAAAACAAGAGGACTGAACACAGCTTTTGAAAAAATGCAAATATATAGCCTCAATATGGTACTCACCTTCTACTCTTCCATAAGTTGATATTTGTTAAGAAGAAAAAAATATTTCTGTCAAAACGAATGAATTTACATTCTCCGTATTCAATGTTGACATTTGGTATCATAAACCTACGTGTTTGGAAATATTGCAGCTTCTGGAGTCCACATTGTAGCTGTCGGAAACAAGTTTCAAAGAAATTGTCAAACACTATAAGTCTTGTGGGGAAAAGTAAATTCCCTTTTTTTGTTTGTTTGTTTGCTGACAATTAATATCTGTTTTGACTCATCACAGTTATGTTGTATTATGTCAAATAATTCATGTGATCCATGCATGAAAAGAGATGTGCACATAAGATATCAGTGTCTAGTTTCTAGCACAAGAAGAATTCATGATCTTCACTTCTTTGTCTCTAATTGGCTTGTGCATGGTGCTTCTTTTGTGTAAAAAAGTTAAGTTTAGGTCATAGCGTTAGACCAAAAAATATTTGGACAGTGACATAATCATCATTTGGATTTGCGGTGTCAGAGCTAAATATTATTTGTATGGTTTACGTATTAAAACCACTGCTGTTATTAGGTTCCCGTTTACACTGCTATACTTATTTATTAACCACATTGGTTTTTTTCATTCTGATTATTTAGTAAATATGTTTCTGCAGCATTACAAAGAGTGCATTTTTCTATCAAGTATGCTAGCATCAACAGAAACAGGTTTTTTCTTTTAACTTGAATCTCAGAATAATGGCATTTCCTACTCACATCAATAAAATATTACTGTCAGCAATACATATTATTATATTAAATGTAACCTTTGTAAGTACCGGTTCCTTTAACATATCCTTTCAAAGCTACACAAATGAATCTCATTAATTGCATATTTTGAGCTCATAGGTTCATAGCAACAACTTCAAAATGCATATATACTTGGAATCATCTCCAGAATATGAGTCTGCTGAAAGCGATGACGCTTTTCAGCGGAATTGCCCATGTTCCACAGAAAATGCCTTTGGAGTCAATATTTTGATTACCATTTGTCCCTTGAAAAAGAGGCAGCTATATACTAATATTATAGGATATATTAAATTGATGGATTTCCTGAACCTTCCTCCAGTTTTGATATAGTTTGTCTTAAGTTACAGCTACAGCTCTGCACTTTAAGAAAATATCAATTAAATAACTATATTTCAAATGCTTGTTAAACAGCTGGAAATAAGAAAACATATCAGTGTCCAGATCCATGGATTTAACTGTAGATGCCAGGCCAAGATTGTGCCACGTGCCATATTCAGAATTTCAGTTTGACTGCATACAATGTGTATTACTGGTCAACAACAAGTCAGTAATACTGATATTAAAGTGCTTGTAATAAGCATTAAGAAGGCTTTTTTATGATGCTTATCAACACTATTATGTGTTTATAAGACTACATGATCCTTAATACGGCCCTTAAATGTCTTTAAAAGATGCTTATTAAGCATTAATGAGTGAATGAATGAATTTGTTTATTATTATCCCATGATGGGGAAATTGCTGTGTACTAGCAGCAGCATACAGAGAAGAAATAAATAATATATAAGAGAAAGTTGAGAAAATCAAAATAGAGCTGGCCCCCTGTTGTTTGTTTTTTGATCTGGCTTTGCTCCTATAATTCCCCCAGAGAGGCGTAGGCAACCCAACCTCCAGCTGGTGACACGCACCTGTGGCAGATTCCCCATCAGCAGCTGATTTAAAACGCTGCTGCCTGGTCACCGGAGTTGGATCGTTCCGTCGCCAGTGTGGTAACTACGAATCGAGAGTTTGGATAAACTGTCCCCTGTGAGCTTTGGACTCAGTTCGTTTTTGTTCTCCCTGAGGTCGCCTTGCCCCGTAAGAGGAGCTCCCTTCGTTCAAGTGAGCAACAGGGTTCACCCCTGCGTCTCGTCCCACACGTCACTGGATAGTTTTTGGTTTCTCATTGTCCTCCGTTGGAGCACCTTTTGTTGTTCAGTAATTCCAATTTGTACCTTTATTTTTGACTAAACTGTGTTTAACTTTTTGACCCTGTCCTGTCCTGCATTTGGGTTCTGCTTGCACTGTTCATGAGAAAATATATGGCTAACCCTATATATTTACAACTACATAACTAGTTCAGTACATAAGTAGCAGGACCATTTCCGATGGGTGGGTTTATTGCACATAGGCAGATATTGCACATGAGGTAGATTGTGTGATAGCTATGATACTGCATACTGCTATGATACTGCAGTCTGATGGCTGTGGGGAGGAAAAGACCTGTGGTAGCACTCCTTCCTGCACCAAGGATGCCTCAGTCTAGTGCTGAAAGAGCTGCCCAGAGCCTCTACAGTGTGATGCAGAGGGCGGGAGGAGTTACTCTTGATATGGATGCCAGCCTGGCAGGCATCCTTCTGTCTGCCACCTCCTCGATGAAGTCCAGGCTGCAGGCCAGGACACAGCCAGCTCTCTTGACCAGCTTGTTAAGTCTCTTCCTGACTCTATCTGTGCTGCTCCTCCCACCAACACACGATGGCATAAAACACTGCTGAGGCCACTACAGGGTCATAATGTAGTGCAGGCGACTCTGGCCCTTCTTGTACAGGGCATCGGTGTTGTGAGACCAGTCCAGTTTCTTGTTGAGGTGAACACCCAGGTATTTGAAAGAGTCCACAATCTCAATGTCCAAGCCCTGGATGTTTGCCAGTGTGTGGGGTGTGGATGTCCTGCGGAAGTCTATTACCACCCCTTTTGTTTTGCTGATGTGCAAGAGAAGGTGGTTCTCCTTACACCATTCCACAAAGTCAGCAATGACTCCTCTGAATTCCTGTTTGTTCCCCTTTGACACACAGCCAACAATGGTGGTGTCATCAGAGAACTTCCTGAGGTGGCACCATTCAGAGTTGTGTCCTGAAGTCTGATGTGTACAGTGCAAAGAGGAATGGTGAGAGCACAGTCCCCTGTGGAGCCCCCATGCTGCAGACCACCACCTCCGATGCACAGTCATGCAACCTCACCTACTGGGGTCTGTTGGTTAGGTAGTCGGTTGTCCATGCCACCAGCTGCTGGTCCACCTCACATCCTCAATCTTTCTCCTGAGCAGCGAAGGCTTGATGGTGATGAAGGCACTGGAGAAATCAAAGAACATGACTCTCACAGCACCTCGAGAGGCCTCCAAGTGACACAGTGCCTGGTACAGCATGTAGATGACCGCGTCGTCTACCCCAATGCCAGGTTGGTACGCGGTACTGCAGCAGGTCCAGTGCTGAGTTCACCTGGGTGCGGAGGTAGCCGAGGGCAATCCTCTCCATATTATAATCATGTGAGAGATCAGGGCCACAGGTCTGTAGTGGCTCAGTTCCCTGGGGTGGGCTGTCTTGGGGACCAGAACCACACACTAAGTCTTCCACGGGTTTGGAACCTTCTCCAGGCAAAGGCTCAGGTTGAACATCTACAGAATCATCTCCCTGAGCTGGTCTGCACACTCCCGGAGCAGTCTGGGGCTGATTCCGTCCGGCCTTGTGGCCTTCCTGACTTTTAGCCTTTTAAGTTCCCTCTTCACCTGGTACAGAGTGAGAGATGGGGGGTGGCACTGGTGACTTTGGGGGGATGGTCCATGTATGTGAGACACCAACTCCCCGTGACGGTAGAGGGAGGGGCAGAGTGGGGTGCTTGGAGCTGAGTTGCAAACAGCTGTGGGGGGCGTCGCTGGCCTGGGGAGGTGTGAAATGAGGCCTGGTTGGATGGGGGGAGGAAGCAGGGAGAATACATAGTCAAATCTGTTAAAAAACAGATTCAACTCCTGTGCCCATGTTTGATCACCAGAGGCCTGATGACCATCTCCCCCTGGGTTGTGGCCTGACATTTGCTGCAGACCACTCAATTCTTCCTGAGCGTTGTTCTATTCCAGGCGCTGCTCCAGCATCCTTCTGTAGCTGTTTTTGCACTTTCTGATCGTGTATTTCAGCTTCCTCTGCACTCTTGTCAGCTCCTCCCTATCTCCTGAAGTGAAAGCCCTATTCTTCTCTTAAGGACTTATTTTCCAACGCTGCAATTCTCGTCCACCCTCATCCGTCTGTTCAGTTCATTGTAGAAGTTGATGCATTGGATTCTGGGGTAGGGGCAGTTCTGTCACAACGTGCAGCCGCTGATCAAAAGCTTCATGCATGTGCCTTTTTTTCCCCATAGACAGTCTCTGGCAGAGAGGAACTATGACGTGGAGCTTCTTGCGGTTTTGTTGGCATTACAGGAGTGGAGGCACTGGTTGGAAGGAGTGCTGCACCCTTTCATTGTCTGGACTGATCACACAAACCTGTCATGTCTCCACACAGCCCGTAGATTAAACCCACAGCAGTCTCGCTGGGCATTATTCTTGGGACGATACGCTGTCTTACAGACCCAGATCTCGCAACATCAACCCTGGACGCTCTCTCTTGCCAATTTTCTCCCAGTGATGAGGACTTCAGAGCGGAGACCATTCTACCCAGTGCTTGTGTGGTTGGGCTTACCCGTTGGGAGGTGGAGGACCAGGTCCGATAAGCCCAGCAGGCTGTTTGTCCCTCAGTCTTCTCAACCATCTGTTCTTCAGTGGGGGCACGCTTCAAAGATTGCATGATTAGTTCCAAGATTGCACCTTGGAACTACTCCAACAGCACTTCTGGTGGCCGAGTATCTCTGCTGACACCCGTGATTTCATTGCTGCCTGTTCTGTCTGCATCCGCAACAACGCTTCTCATCGCGCCCCGGCGGGCTTGTTACATCTTCTTCCAATTCCCCACAGATCCTGGTCCCACATTGCTTTGGACTTTGTCACTGTGGACCGGTTCTCCAAAATGGTCCACTACGTCCCCCTACCCAAGCTTCCCTCAGCGTTAGAAACCACCTCATTACTGGTCCAACATGTCTTACAACCTCATGGCATCCCCTAAGATATTGTTTCGGATCGGGATCCCCAGTTCACCTTGCAGTTGTGGAGGAGTTTCTGTCTGGCACTGGGAACCACCGTAAGCCTTTCTTCCGGCTATCATCCAGAGTCTAACGCTCATATGGAGTGGGCCAACTCTGGAATATCGCCCACCTCTGCCCGTCCCTCCGTCCCCCACTCCTCAGTCTGCCAAAACCCTCATCCATGTATTTGTTTGCTCCAGTACATCCAAAACTCTACCGCCCTACTCCCACAAATACATCATCCCTGTCCTCAAACACC
Organism: Arothron firmamentum; assembly: GCA_016586285.1. Lineage (NCBI taxonomy): Eukaryota > Metazoa > Chordata > Actinopteri > Tetraodontiformes > Tetraodontidae > Arothron > Arothron firmamentum. Next base: position 28,818 of record BJFM01006566.1, read on the forward strand.
TCCACTGGCTCCCCTGTCCTCAGCGCATCCATTTCAAACTTCTTACCATTGTCTTTAAGTCTCTCCATAACCTGGTGCCTGCCTACCTCACTGAGTCCTACAACCAGGACTTAACATAAAACCTGGGGGGACCGGGCCTTTTCCATTGCCACCCCTACCCTCTGGAATGCCCTACCTAAACACCTCAAAGACTCCCCCACACTCACCTCAAAAAAGCCCCCAAGACTCACCTCTTTAATATAGCCTACACAACCTGTTCAACTGTTTTTGTTTTGTTTTGTTTTGTTTTGTTTTGTTTTGTTTTGTTTTGTTTTGTTTTGTTTTGTTTTGTTTTGTTTTGTTTTGTGTCTTTGAGTATTGAGAAAACAGTGTCTTAACAATGTCTTTTTAAGGCTAATAAATCTTTTGTCATTCAATATTACGCCTTTAATAAATAAACAATAATCACTATTTTTCTTTAATGTGTTGAATATTATGTTTATATGTTTTGTTACACAGATAATGTTGATAACATTGATTTTATTTGTTTTATTTTTTTAACTAAATGTCTCTTATGTATGAATGAATGTATGCATTTTTTAGTTTTAATATTTACTTTGTTCTTTTTTAAAACTTATACTGTAACACATTGTTGAGCCAAAGAAAAAAATTACCCTGGGAACTGTAAAAGTAAATTTGATCTCATAATTGTGTAGACTGTGTCCTAAATATCAGGTCACTGTCCTACTGTAATAGTATAGTCGTCCACAACACAATCTAGTTCTAAACGGCTTAGACCTTTATTCTGACCTGTCTCCTAATCATGTATTGTGGTCAATATGTCATTATGTTGTCTTTTTCCATGGAGTTTATGGTTACCCGAACAAGAGAGGTGCTGCTGTATAGGGACTTCAGCGACAACAAAGTCTCCTCAGGGGCAGGCATAGAAGTAAGAACTGGCAGGAAGTGGAAGGCTCACGAGGCACGGTTGCAACACAGTGAGGTGGTGGGAACAGTGGCATCCGGACGGGCAGGTCTCGGGAGTAATCCAAGACCTCACGACAACAAGTCCCAAGGAAATGAAAAGTGACCGCTGATCCAAGAGCAGGTCCCAGCAGGGGTGGAGAAAGCCCGCTGCAGTAGGACAGTAGGGATGCGGCAGCAGGGTGCATGGACCCGATAGGAAGAGGCAGCTGATCAGAAGATGTTGTGGACAGCGGTATGGAGATCTGAGCCACACGGAAACAAGTTCCCATACAGTCAGTGTATGATGCACTCCCAAATCCGTCCAAACTCTTCTGTTGGGGCTTGGTCGAGACTCCACTGTGCCCTCTCTGCCAGAAAGCTGGATTGCTGGAGCACATCCTGAGCTGCTGCCCATGGGCACTTGGAGACAGCTGGCGCCACGACCAAGTGTTGCGTGTCATCGCAGAGGTCATCAGCATAGGGATCTTGACCAGCAAACATCAACAACCGACAAGGCAGTTCATCACCTTTGGTAACGCTGGGGAGAAGCCACAGCAGCACCAGAGTCAAGCAGGGGGGATGCTGGCAACAGCTCGGGACTGGCAGCTGAAGGTTGACCTAGGGAGACACCTCAAGTTCCCAGAGAACATCGCTTTGACCACACTCAGGCCAGACATAGTCCTGGTGTCTGAAACAATGAGGCAAGTGGTCCTGCTGGAGCTAACTGGTCCCTGGAAAGACCGGATGTAGGAGGCCTTCGGGAGGAAGAGGGCCACGTATGAGGAGTTGGCAGATGAATGCCAAAGCAGGGGATGGAGGATCCGGTGCAACCCCATCGAGGTTGGGTGCAGAGGGTTTGTCGGCCAGTCTCTCATCAGGGCGCTGAAGATGTTGGGAGTGAAGGGAATGCAGAACAGGAAAGCCATCAAAGACATCATCGACACGGCAGAAAAGGCATCAAGTTCAATGAACAAAAAGAAGAAGGGAAAGAATGGAACAAGGGAAAGAGGTAGCAAAAAGATTGGACAGATGGGCTTTTCAGGGGTAGGTGTTAGGAGCCGGAGGGGCTGTGCTTTCTTTTGTTTGTGGAGTTGGACTCTCTCCCTCCCCCTAGATGGCGCCAGCAACCTTGGGTCTTCTACAGGGCTCCCACACCTGTCTGTGATCAGCAATCAGCAGCCTATTTAAGGATGCAATCTGACAGTCTCTGGTTGTCAGATTGTTGTGGATTCTCCTGGCGTTTGGATATATGTGAAGACCCTGGGTCCGTTTCAGAAAGCGGGATTTCAAAACCTGGAGTTCCAATCTAATCTCAGGCTTGCCAGACTCTGAATTTTCAGCATCTGATAAACTCGGAGTTTTCGGTTTCAGAACACGCGCTAAGAGTTGGTTTAATCACCTCTGACTCAGAGTTACACTCGTGCACGGAGATCTAAAAAGCCTTATCAATGGAACGCAGATAACCTGATTCACCATGGCAACAAGTGAAAGAAAACCTTGATCGTCACACTTCTTCCCGTTGGAGAAAGAAGATTTCATGACCACGTAGTCCAAAAATGTGCATATTTTCACGGAAAAAAGTTATACTGTGTCAGCGGCAAAAGAGAGAGATCGTGTGTCTGAAAATTACCGACTGAGTCCATGCGTGATCATTAATCGGAAAGATATATATAAAGAAAAAAGAAAGAAATGATTGGACTTGGTTGTTCATCTCATTCAACATTTCTATTCTATACGTGTGTGAGCCACAGGTGCAGCCCAACAGACACAGAATGGACTCGGCAGAAAGTTAAAATGAAATATAAAAATACAGTTCCAACATGTCTGATATGATTTAAATACAAGTTATTGTGGTGTTTAGCCTGTCCTTTAAACAGTGTTCAGTCGCTTTATTTCACCTGAGTTAACTAGATTTAATTAATTAGAGAACCTCCTAAACAAAGAAAAAGCTAAATCTTTAACCTTTCATATTGTCTATCTGAAAGCCTATCAGATCAATAAAGTATCTATCAAACACTTAAATGCCTATTATACGTGCATGTCTCCAAACTTGTGTTGTCTGAATACGTTACATTTTTTTTCTCCGTTATAGCAACAGAAAAAAGGCTGAGATAATCTAGCGCCACCTAATGTTGGTTCACTAAATGCCATCCATTAATCACAGACAACGACACTGGTTTTCTTGTAGGAGTTCTATGTAATTGGCTGCTGTTGCTTTAATATATCAACCATTTTAGTGATTAAAGTTATACCTGCCATTTTGTGGAACACTTCCATCAGATGTCTGGGCTGTCTGTGACTTTTTAACACTACAAACATGTTTCAAAATCGTTTGAGTGCAACAGTAACGTTTATGAGTGCCCGACGGTTACCTCGGACACATGCTCACCGATATTATAAAAAATAAAAAAAAAATCTGCAAAAAAATATAAAATAAATAAAATAAAGATAAAACGAACGCCAAATAATTCAAAGAATTTGCTCCAAGCTGAGAGCTTTTCCGCGATCTGAGCGATGTGAGGGCTGAGAATGCTGTTAAATGAACTATCGAGGGTGCAAATAAATCGGTAACGCTCAAAGAAGTTCCCATCGGGGCTGAATCGAACATCTAATGGGGGCGGATCTTCCTCTTCCGGCAGTCTGTAGCTTCAGGAGCAGCAGAAACTCGGGCTTAATTGGAATAAACCTGCTCGTGAGCAGGTTTGGTTCACGGAGTCTGTTACCCCGGTAACTGAGTCAGAATTACGCTGAACCTGCTTTCTGAAACCGAAAATCCAGAGTTTCCCGGAAATCACAACACATTAAGTCAGGCTTTCCGATAATCCCGCTTTCTGAAACGGGCCCCCTGTCTTTTTGAAGACCAGACAGGTGCAAGAACAGGTGAAGACCCTGGCTGTGCATTTTCTGGTAAAAGGACTTTTGAACCTTGGATTTAGAAACTGACCTGGGGCCCGTTTCAGAAAGCGGGATTTCAAAACTCGGAGTTCCAAGCTAAACTCAGGCTTGCCAAACTCTAAATTGTCAGCATCTGACAAACTCAGAGTTTTGGGTTTTAGAACAAGCGCTAAGAGGTGGTTTAATCAACTCTGACCCAGAGTTATGCTTGTGCATGGAGATCTACAAAGCCTTAAAAATGGAATGCAGATAACGTGATTCACCATGGCAACAAGGAAAAAAATACCTTGATGATCTCCCCGTTGGCGATGGAAGATTTCATAACTGCGTACGCCGAAAATGCACATATTTTCATGGAAAAATGTTATACTGCGGCAAAAGAGAGAGATGGTGTGGCTGAAAATTATTGACCGAGTCCATGCGTGATCATTAACTGGAAAGATATATAAAGACAAAAGAAATAAATGATTTGTCTTGGTTGTTTATCTCATCCAACATTTCTATTCTATACGTGTGTTTGAGCCACAGGTGCAACCCAACAGGCACAAAACGGACTAACGAAAGTTCTGATGAAATATAAAAAATGTATTTACAACATGTCAGACATGATTTAAATACAGATATTGTGTTGTTTAGCCTGTCCTCATTAAACAGCGTTCAGTTGCTTCATTTAACCTGAGATAACTAGATTTAATTAATTAGAGAAATCCCCTAAACAAAGAACAAGCAAAAAGTCTTTAGCCATCTATATTGTCTATCTGAAGGTCTATCAGATCAATAAAGTATCTATCAAACACTTAAATGTTATACAGTACATGCATGCCTCCAAACTTGTGGTTTCTGGATATTTTCTCGAGGCAATCTAGCGCCATCTAGTGTTGGTTCATTAAATGCATGAATCTCAGACACAAAGACACTGATTTTTCTTGTAGGAGTTCTATGTAATTGGCTGCTGTTGCGTTCAGATATCAATCAATGTAATGATTAAATTGATACCTGCAATTCTGTGGAACACTTCCATCTGATGTCTGGGCTGGGTGGGACTTAACACCACAAACGTGTTTCAAACTCGTTTGAGCACAAGACTAACGTTTATGACAGCCCGACAGTTACCATGGACACATGCTCACCCATATTATCTTTAAAAAAAATAAAAATAAAACAAACGCAACACGATACAAAGAATTTGCTCCGAACTGAGAGCCTTTCCACGATATGAGCGATTTGAGGGCTGGGAATGCTGTTAAATTAACTATCCAGGGTGCAAATAAATCGGTAACGCTCAAAGTAAGGGCATAATAAAATTTCTAATCGGGACGGATCTTCCTCCCCCGGCAGTCTGCAGCTTCTAAAGCAGCAGAAACTCGGGCTTGTTTGTTTGCCCATGGGGCCCATTTCAGAAAGCGGGATTAACAAAAAGCCTGACTTAATTTGTTGTGATTTCAGGGAAACTCTGGATTTTCGGTTTCAGAAAGCAGGTTCAGCGTAACACTAACTCAGTAACCGGGATAACAGACTCCGTGAACCAAACCTGCTCGCGAGCAGGTTTATTCCATATGTAGTAGAACGAATGTGAGTTGGCTGTTTTTGATTGTAGCCATTAGGGGGCGACCTATAAAAGGAAGCCAGTACCTGTCGTCCCTTCTCTCTCTCTCTCTCTTTGCACCTTGATGCCTGGGTCGTTCACCTGATTTCATCAGTTCCTCTCGCGCTGCTAATGGTGCAGGGGCCCGTTTCAGAAAGCGGGATTTCAATACTCGGAGTTCCAACCTAAACTCAGGCTTGCCAAACTCTAAATTGTCAGCGTCTGACAAACTCGGAGTTTTCGGTTTTAGAACACGCGTTAAGCAGTGGTTTAATCAACTCTGACTTAGGGTTATGCTCGTGCATGAGGACATAAAAAGCCTTATCAGTGGAACGCAGATAACCTGATTCACCATGGCAACAAATGAAAAAAATCTCCGTTGGAGATGGAAGATGTCATGATCACGTACATACAAAATGCACATATTTTCACGGAAAATATGTCGTTATACTGCGACAGCGGCAAAAGGGACAAAGCGTGTGGCTGAAAATTACTGACGGAGTCCATGCGTGATCATTAATTGGAAATATATATTAAGAAAAAAGAACGAAATGATTGGTCTTGGTTGTTCATCTCATTCAACATTTCTATTCTATACGTGTGTTTGTGTTGTAAGTGCAACAGCGTTCACTCGCTTCATTTAACCTGAGATGATTTAATTAGAGAAATCCCCCAGACAAAGAAAGCAAAATCTTTAGCCATACATATTGTCTATCTGAAAGCCTGTCAGATCAATAAAGTATCTATCTATCAAACACTTAAATGCCTGTTACCCACACGTCTCCAAACTTTTTTTCTGGATATGTTTAAATTTTATCTCCGTTATAAACAACAGAAAAATAACTGAAGCGATCTAGCGCCACCTAGTGTTGGTTCACTAAATCTACCCATTAATCACAAACACAATGACAGACTGATTTTTCTTGTAGGAGTTCCATGTAATTGGCTTCTGTTGCTTTCAGATATCAACCAATTTAATGATTAAACTGATACCTGCAATTCTGTGGAACACTTCCATCAGATGTCTGGGCTGGCTGTGACTTTTTAACACCAAAAATGTGTTTCAAAAACATTTGAGTGCAAGAGCAACGTTTATGACAGCCCGACGGTTACCTTGAACACATGCTCACCGATATATATATATATATATATATATATATATATATATATA
>BJFM01006567.1:0-18559 GCA_016586285.1 Arothron firmamentum
CTGTTTCAAACAGAGGTCACTGTCACCCCCACTGAGGGGCGGAGGCTAGGATGAAGTGATCGGAGGACAGGACCCTTTCAGTGTCTCTTTAGCTAGACAATGGGTTGTTTCTGTCTGGTAAATACACACATACACATACACACACACACACACACACACACACACACATACACACGCTGACTCTGCTTTCACCTTGTACTGACCTGCTTGGTCTAGTATCTGGTTCACCTGTCCACAAGGTATCTTCTCATCCTGCTGTCAGCCCGCTGCTCTCTTTACAACCATTTTACAGCAGTCTGATCTAATTTCCTTCATCCAACTATTCAAAACCAGTTAAATTACAATTAAACTGGCATAAAGCTTCCCTGTAGAAATCTGCAGTCATGTTACCTGTACTAATTGCTTATATAGTAAAGATGCATCAGCCACCCTGTCAACCACCTGATTTTGGTCTTTTTATGTTCTTAACTACAGCACAAATAACTGCAGCTTAATGGTCAGTGCCATCAAACATGGTGTATGTGGTTTGAGATTTGAGAAGACACTGTTGCATTTAGGAAAAAGTAGCAGTTTGGGAAGAGAGGGAGAGAGATGAGTGATGGAGAGAGGAGCTCTCACAGCCTTCACCTCTGCATGACACCCATCCATCCACCATCGTAACAGGAGCGCATCAGAGCCGCAGCCAACAAAGGCAGATGGACTGGTTTGAGATCTGCACTCACCACAATAAAAGGTCATTGTGCGCGTGTGCGTGTGTGAGTGAGTGAAAGACGTCCGTGGCTTGGTCTACTTACCCTCTGTCCCATCATCAAAGGACGCAGGTGAGAGCAGCATTGTGGATCCTGAGTTCTCAGGTTACCTTTTCAAACTCAGCGAGGCCACATCAAAGATGGGGGCGCTCGGGGAGTACAGAGATACACGCGCGCACACTGTATCATAAAAAATGCAATGACATGTGTGCACACATGCATTACTGGCACAAAAACACTCATAGTAGCTTTATCTGCATGGGTAGAGGAATACATTTGTGCATATGCGCACAAACACAAAGGATATAGGCCTGTGTGGCATAAGCATAAATTATGTAACTCATCCTCTTTTGTACCAGGCAGCACTTTGAACAAATTGGTCTCCTTCCATCACTGAAGCTGTCATACAGTGATTGAGTGCTGTATGTCACTCATACATTGTGTAACAGCCTGAATCTTCAATACGTCGTAGTGCCGCTTTGTCTCCATAACGGATGGCGTAAACACCGTGCATCACAACTGTTCCTGCCCTTATCCCTCATCTGGCTGATGGAGACAGAAGTAACTACCTGCCAACTTATCCTAAGTTAAACATATCTCCATTCAGACAAGTGCGCTCTTCATCTGAAGAAGGCCTGTCTGGCGTTAGAAAGTCTGTGTCCTGTTGCTGTGACAGGTTCATTAAGGTAAGAGCTCTTAAAAAAGCAATACCTGCATCCACGGAATTCAGCAATTTACTGCTGTTGAAACTGAGAAAAGAAATTGCACTGCGGAGGGCAATGAAATTTACTAGCAAAACTGAGGCGTCGTCAGTTGAGTTCATCTTACAAGCGTCTGAGTCATATCTTGCCTCCGCATGAAGAACGTGATACAGATGTTACAAAAATGGCTTTTAGGAGTCAATATGTCAGATGCAGTGATGTGAGCATTATTTTACTACACAAATTAGCCTTTACTACATAGAAAGGTTTTTACTCATTAAAGCATAGTTAAATTAATGATCTGTGAGAAAAGTGGATGAATGCATCACTCCCCCTGCAGAGTTGATGTGAGGGAAGATGATACTGCCAGAGAAACTCTATGAATAATCATGTGTTTCATGTCTTTGTCAAATTAGGAAGACACATCTCTCTTTTTCCCGTTGTTATAACAACCTGGATGTGTCCGGGAGCGTTAAAGAAAAATGTCTTTCAAAGGGTCAGAGGAGAGCTAAACAGTTAGAGCAGTGGCTCTTAACCTTGTTGGAGGTACTGAACCCCACCAGTTTCATATGTGCATTCACCGAACCCTTCTTTATTGAAAAATAAAATATGGTATAGGTACACGGTATGTTTTACTGGTGCATAAAATTAGCAGTGCATTAACATCATTGTCTTCAAAGAACAAAACCAGCAAAACATGATTTTCACACAAAAACAGAAACATAATAATGAATCCCCCTCTCCATGCAGCTTAAGGAGGTGTTCCTTTAGTTTTGCCGGTGCTAGACTAGAATTGCTCAACTTGGCATTGCAAATGATGCAGTTAGGACGCTAGCGTCCAATCCGTTCTTGGGGTTAATGTCTTTATTTTAAGAGAGCTCAGAATCTGTAGCCTTTTCATTCTTTTGCAAATAATACCTGCCAGGTTCTGTTTACTGTTCCTTTTAATGTAATCATTGGTATGCTCCAAAAAGGTTCATGGGGTAATGGTTTCCATGTGGTCACACAACAAAGCTGGTCATTGTCATTTTGGCACCGTCGAGCTTTGATGTCAGATGGTCGTACAGTCCCACATCTGCTTTTGCTTCGGCGAGATTGTCTGTGGCATCATGTGTTCCAAAAATATGCCTTTTCAAATGATATACACAATGATGACAACAAATACATATGTTCTCTCACACCTGTAACCCCCCCCACACACACACACACACACACACACACACACACACACACACACACACACGTCTCATCACTCACTGATAGACTGAAGACTGAAGAACGAAATGAACGAGCTCGATGATGAGACCAGCTCTCTGTGAGGCAACAGTGGCAGAAACACAACTGCTGTCTATGCCTGTTTTTCTTTCATCAGCTGGACGGCCTTTGTTTTCATTTTGCTGCCACATGCTGGATAGACGGTGTTGTGCACTTTTCCTTTTCTGTTTGATTTTAAAAACAACCCTTTATTTTCTCTTATCAGAGTTGTAATCTAAACTCTCTAGTTTCCATCACTCCACCAAAAGCAGAAAAAGAGTAAACACATGTGAAGATAATGCAATACAATCTTGCTTTTTATGTTATTCCTCTCCTCGTTTTTGAGCCTTTCTTCTCAGCCCAAGAAGTGATTTCATTTCTTCCCCAGTGAAGTCGGCTATACATCTGTATCCCGACATGCTTTCTTCATAAGCAATGCCAGTGTCGGCGTCTTGGCAATGCTCTTACCTTCAATGATACAATTGTTAGAGTTTCTGCAGCTCAATCTTGAGAGACAACTGCTGAAGTGTTAGAGGATCGGCTGTAGCTGCATCTGATTTACGGTAGCACTCTCCTCCATCTCATAACTTCCCCTAACTCCCTGCTTATCCTCAGAGACAGGAGCGGCCAATCAGGGGAAAGAGAAAGGAAATATTTAGGAATGTAATAAGAGATGCACTGGCCAGAGTGATTAGGAGAGGAGAATAAATGTATGATCATGTTCCAGTTGGAACCTTATAATACACAAGATATGCTAAAAAAAAAGTTAGCATGTGCATTTATTTATCATATCCAAGTTTAAGTTTGATGATAACATCCAAAAACCACTGCAGCAAAAGCTCTTAGGCACTTCCAAAGATCACTTAACAGTCAGTTTGAACATTTCATTTTTTTAAAGATGAAAAACTGTGTTTATACAGTTAGACAACACAATGGGTCTTTACAGTTTTGTTTTTTTCCTTCCCTCACCAGTAATGTACCACCAGTTCAGGCATGGTAATGGGTCAGTGCATTTTGCAGAGGCAGCAAAGAAACCGAACGTGTTACGGTTCATAAATAAGAGAAATTATCAGTTATTAATCACTGCTATCATTTAATGTTGGATTGCAACGCCGAATCAGATTTCCTACATCTAATTTGACCCACCTCACCTTGCACACAGAGTGTGAATCTTTCAGTGCAGCCTGCAGCTGGGTATGCATTGTCAATATTTGTGTGGTGATATTTTAGCAGTGGAAAAGTGCACTTCACTTCTGGAAACACGGCAGTTGGAAGCGATGCCGCTGGGCGAGAGCATTCAGCTACTGAGGGCCAACAACAACCGGTGCATCCGGTTCAGCTCGAAGGCTCATAAAATCAGAGAGCATCTAATGCTCCATCTTTGCATCCAAGCATTAATTCATTCCCACATGTCACCCTTTAAACACCGCCACCTTAGCGAGAGCTGGCAGCAAATCAGACGTCACCCCCTCACCTCTCACTGGGCACGTCTGCTTCTTATTAAACCCTTAATTTTCTTTTTTCTGAGTTTTCCTGCTGGCTTTCGTAACATAAATGGTTCTTTTTGAAAATAGGCACATGGAGTTGAAGACGGAGGGGGCAGACCAGGGTTTGACACGAGCTTGTCAGACAGAGGATTGCAGAAGGGGAAACTTTTTCATGCTTGAAGAATACATATTTGAATGCCTACAGATATGTAACCCCCCTGCCCGTTAATGCAGCAGTGTTTCCATATGATATTGGTCTAAATGAGTGAAGTTTCAGTATGTACAGATTCTCTTTGTTCCCGGCAAGTTTTTCGTATCTGATAACCTCAAAAGACAATCTGCCAGCGACACTAAAATCTGCTCATGAAAGAACCAATATTTCAGAATGATCAGAGCACTGGATTAAAACACGTGCAGCCGGTCTCCAGTATAGTTAAAAATTCATGGCACCAGCGCAATACCAGCTGCCGGAGTTTACCGTGGCTGCTGGTTGGCAAACATCCAACCGTCTTTTTTATATCAACTCTGTCTGGAAAATCCTGATGAGGTGCTAATTGTCTAATAAAGGGGTGAGATATAACACCTTAATTCAGGAATCAGTCAATCTCTTCATCGTTAGCCAAGAAATTCAGTTAGTTTAAATGGCAACACATATGTTCGCTAGAACTAGTTGTGTTTTAAATCAAACTTAAGCACATTGATGATCTTTTCAGGCACTGTATACTTCATATTTATTATGGCTTATCAAGAGGTTGATAAGTAATGAGTTTATGTTCTTGAAGTGAACTGCCAGAAGTCATCTACCTCCCATTGTTTGCTTTACTGGAAGCTTGTGGTTCCGTAAATGAGAAAACTGTCTTAATGGTGGTCCGATTTAGAGCTTTTATGGAAGGTTATAATTTGTCAGTTACATCATGCTTTTCCCCTCACTGATACACACATATACACAATAAAGAGAAGATATAATAAAGCCGTGCTCCCTATTGTGCTGCTGGGATCAAGAGTCATCTGGCACCTTTCCCAGAGGAACTATGGCAAAGGCGTGGAGGTAATCTGCCGACCAAACTGTAACATAAACAGCATGGACCTCCATCAAAGATGGAAATGCCTCCAGCACGGTCATCGTTATGAATAAATATGCCCCAAGTGCAACTAATCCACCTGATTTGTCAAGTTTGGTATTAAAAAAAAAAAGAGGCGATATCTAAACCCACAAAAGAAATGAAATATAATAGCCAACCTCCATCAGTCTCGTATTGGAGACAAATTTAAATGAGCGCATTCTATCTCCATTTACGTCAATGCATGTTTTACTTTCAGCTATAACAGTGGGTTATTTCCTAACATTTTTAGAACCAAATCTCAGTTAAAAACTCAACTATACAGAATCTTCGACCAACTTGGCATCGGAACAAGGAAGGCATGAGCCACCAGGGGGATTTTAGTAGTTTGTAAATTGTTTATAGGTTTTTATGGGGAAAAAAAGAAAGGAAAAGCGCAGTAACACTGTTTAAAAGAGTTAAAAATGAAAAGAAGGAAATAAACATTGCTGGCTTTCGACTGAGCCTGTTTCTGTGTTAATCTGCCCATGACGGTTCACGTTATATCAACCATGAAAGTCCCTGCTTCAGTGCAGTTTCTGCTGTTTTTCAGAGGGAATCAGAGAACCTAAACATGTTTACTTTGCCATCCCTTCATGTACAAATTCACTGAAAACTCCTCATTGCGTTTTGCCTCTTTGGCATCGTCCGACTTTCCCTTGATGCCTTGCAATACAAAACAAGGTTGTCACAGCTCTGGGCAGCCTTGAATGTTACAGTACATGGATGAAAACCAGTGTTGGTCCTGGCCAGTGCCAAACCAAAAAGCTGTAACAACAAGAACAGGCACTGCCTCAAATCTGCAGGATTTATTTGGTTTTGGCACCGCATGTCAAATACTGGCAAGGTATCACACCAGAGGGATAAAAACAAGAAGGTTTGATCAAAGAACCTTTATAAAAATTTAATGAGAAGGAGATCAAGCCAGACATCTTTAATGTGACATAGGTCCTGTGTTATACTAGATCAACTAAGGTTTAATTATTGCTTCGGCTACTTTCTACGCATTTCCTCTACATCTGCTTAAAAATTTCTGTTCACTTCTTCGCTTTAATTATAAAGTCACCAAACAGTTGACTTTACAAGGATCCACTTTTTGTTAAATGTCAAAGTATTTGCAAGTCTATCAGCGTGAACATGCAGGAACTTCAGCCTGTTCGCAGAAGTCACTGCAGACTTCTGAAGCATCTGAGCAGACTTTGCCCACCAAGTAGAAAGGGTAAGATCCTTGCGGGTTCATATGAGCTCTCCTGAACCATCAACACCAAGGTAGTGACTAGGAAAGGCCAGCAGAGATTGCACTTGGTGAGAATTCATGAACAGAGCCATCTTATGGTGCGCTGATATTCAGAGACCCAGTTTCTGCTGAGTTCAGCTCATCCTCAGCAAGCCCACCTGTGCTGGTGCAGGAGGCAGCAGCATACGGGGTGTGATAGTCGTTGCAAGGTTCAGAGGAGAACATAGTGTACAAAGAGTAATGCATCAATTCTGGCCCTGAGCGATGCACACCCCCATGGATAAAACATTCTGCTCAGCTTATCTGGCATGAGGGCATTTGAGGTGATCAGCAAAGTACGTCGATGGCTTTTGCACCCAAGGATGATTTTGAGTGTGCACACGTACACATTTGCAGGCAAGTACCCCTACGCCCCCAATCAGACCCTCTCAAAAAGCACTGAGGTGCATCAGTGAAATTCTAACCCAGCAGAGATCAACACTCCTCACTGCTCAGAGGCAGGGGAATTTGTCCTTAACGATGTCAATTCTGTGGGAGAGCAAAAATCTGCGGGATGCAGGAACCGTGCAAAGTGGGCTCGAGCTGGAGGACATTAAAGGGCAACTTCGGGACTTGAAATGGAGCCGAGAGTAATTGCTTGATTCTATGCATGTTAAATGCTGACGTAGTCATGAGTGCAGAATCTAAGGCGTTTGTTTGTTTTTTTTAAAGAACTGTGCGAAAAAAGTGGAAACCTTCTCTATTTTGCCATGTTTAGGTACGTCCGTTTGCTGCTCCAGCTTGCAAACACATACAAGTCTGCTGAGACTACAAACTCTTGCTTGCTCATTAGTGTAAAAGTTGGCATGAGATCATGCATGTCTGTATATCCTCTGTGAGAGACTAGTAATGTGTGCAGCTTGTTTCCGTCTCTTTGGTCCAATAGTGGGACAGGAAAATTAAAGCAGGAAGTTATGGAAAATGAATAAATGGTCGACACATATTGGCTGCATCCTCAATGGTTTTGTCGGCCTCGTTAGAGGCATGACTTCTTTATAATGGTTGCGGGGGTACGAGAGGAAATGTCTCACTACCATGTTTGCCATTTTGGCTGCGTGTGCACATGCGTGTGTGTGCGTGGCTCCTTGGCATGCAAAAGTAATTAAAAAAGGGTGTGAGTGAGCCATCCAGCGGTTTCGTGTCGTTAATGAACAGGACTGACAACCGCAAGACACTAATAATACACGCAAATGTTCAATGCTGCAAAAACAGTTTCCCGCCTTTTTACGGTCATACAGTAAAGTGTAATGACCCTATAAATACACACAGGCACAAACATGCAATTTTGTAAAATCAACAATGCATGTGTGAAGTGCTCTAGAGGACTCCAGGGTCACATGCTGAAAAACAACAGGAAATGAGGGAAACCGCACAGTGGGGCATCTTTGGATTTATTTAAAGTAAAGCATGAGCTGTCTGGCGCTCGGTTTCTAGTTTGCGATAAAGCCTCCGATGATGTCAAACATGGCCGTGGTGGACTGTGGATAGGTGAAGGACGAGGATGGAAGTTGTGTGACAAGCCGTTCAGTCACCCACTTTACTTCCGGGGCCAACAACCCTCACCACTTCCAGAGGATGCTGTGTGGTCGGAGCGAGCCTGCACTTTCTCAGCCGCAGCTCTATCACTTCAAAAGTTTAGCCCTTGAACTGTTTGTTTACAGGCTGCACAGCATTGATTATACTGCAAAAATCAAAGACTGGAGGCTGAAGTATGGAACACACAGCTCAAACAGGACCTCTGCTTATCACTGTGGGGGTGATGCTTCCTCTGCTCAAGGCTGTCATCTAGTGGCTCTGACTTCAACAGTGCTCAGAGGTTAAAAGAAAAAACCGATGCACTTGTGTTGCTGTATCCATCACTGGGGTGTCAAACGCTCCCCTTCCTCACCTTCCTCCTTGATTCTGAGGTTGGATTGAGTGTCACGCAGCTGTGAGAGGTGGGAGTGCGGCTCTGATTTGTAGCACTCTAATGAGTCTCCCTTTGCTCTTCTTCTCCTCCCATTCATTGAGATAACAGCTTTCACCTTTCCGCAAGGCACAGCTGAGAGGCTGCGAGGGGCTTCCCGGCCTGGACGGGGGCAGAGGGGGTGACCTGAGGGTGAGAAGGAGGTGGGAGGGAGGGGACTCACAGGCGCCCAGACTCCTTTGGTTATCAGCAGGTGCAGTACACCTGTGTCACTAACATGTGCATTCGTGGGAAATTTGGATACTTCTGAAAGACGGCTGTGCGCCATTAAGTTTTTCCTCTCTCAGTTTCACACACTACACACACACACACACACATCTATCCTCCCTATGACACATACTTACATATACATTCCAGTCTCACACACACCTCTGATGAGAATGTGCTAGTTTCATAGGTCAAAGGTGCAGGATCACCTGCTATCCATCAGACAGCAGATGTACAGAACATTTCAGATATCGCAGGCCTGACGCACCTGTGCGACTATAGCCATAAAAAAAATCTCTCTATTTTATATTGGTTAAAAGACGATTTACAAAAGATGATTTATATATAATATATATAAACACACACACAGAAACAGGATTGTTCTGTAAAAGAAAGTTTTTTTCTGTTGAGGGTTCCAGCTAATTCAGCAATACTAAGGTCCTTTTCAAACACAGGGGAGTTCAGTCGGTAACCAATGTTCCAAAACACTGGATTTCTACTCCTACATGGAGTTCCCCTTGAGAGAAATTAAGTTTGTATGTAACAGACAGAGGAAGAGGTGGGACAGGTGAGGAGGTGAGGGGGAGGAACGACAGCAGCGGTAACGGGAGACTGAAGGAGGAAGAGCCCGTAGAAATAACATACACATGTAAGGTTCTATCATGCAGTATCACTACAGGATGATCTATCCATATGACCTGATCACTATTTACAGTTTAACCAAGTGCCACTGAATTACACCTGGAAAACATTGTTCTACGTTTGGTGTCTGTCTTAAAACAAAACCAGATCTCTTGAGTACAGTCATGCATTGCATACACACAAACACGACTTCCACCAGGTCTGGATTCCATTAGCTGGTGCAGAGGAGCGGCCCTCCGACCACCGCTCCATAATTACTGTCTACATGTGACTGTAGAGGGAGGAAAACAGTTCATCACTGCAGAATATTGTGGCACAACACACTGATAGATGTGTAGCATTAACGCTACCAGCTGCAGCATAAAAGGGGTTGTGTATATCGCAGCAAACACAGTAAATCTGATCGGCAAGCTATTAAGAGAGATAAGTCTTTAATGAAAGGCAAAAAAACCAAAATCTAACACTAATTGACTCATTTGATGAAAACACAAAAGAGCACTGTGGGAACTGTAAACAGCGCACACCGCAAACGATGGCAGGCCGGCTATCACGTGATGCTGTCTGTAAGTCTCCCCCTGTGAAAGAGGGCAAACATGGAAGTGTCGTGGCAAGCCAGAGACCCGACCGATAAACACAGCGACGTGGGTAGTGTACATAAAGGCCCGCTGCTTCCCTCTCAAGTGATGAATAATGAGCCAGGAAACGAGTAAACTGTGGTTGGAAAAGAAGAGAAGCTGCTGAGTAACTGTAGCAGTGTGGTGAGGTGGGGATGCCCTGGCACTCCAGCACTTCCCCTGCACAGGGAGCTCCGTGACATGCTGCCTTTGTGCCAGCAAGGGAGGCCCGCGGCGTATATTCCTTATAATAAATTGAATTTAGAGTCCAAATCGTTCATTTAGGTTGGTCTGCACGAGAAGTTTTAAGTCAAACCAAAGATGTAAAATGAAGTTTGGTTGCCATTTAATACTGGCTGTTTCCATATGATGGATTTAACTGAAGACAAATCACAAAAGGAAAGATACTCAAAATTTTAATAAAAAAAATTAAGCACAAGCATAAAAATCTAAATCAATTAAAAGCATAGAAAGATTAAAACTGGAGGGGTCGTAACTTCACCATCCTCTTAATAACAATAATGTTGTTTTTTTTTTTGCTATATTATCCTTTACTTGGGCTTTATTTAAGTGAACCCTCTGTTGACATCAGATTTGTTCTCCTGTCTGACACCCCTCTTGCTTAATCCGCTAAAATACTTCTCTCTGAAGGCATTGTGTCCCTGGTAGGGCCGGTAAGACGGGTCTGCCAGGTGAGCCAGGCTGTCTACATCCTGTGAGGAGACAAATGTAGAAATAACTGCACTGTACACACACAGACTGTGTAAGAGCATGCTCAACCCCTCAACCCTCCCAAAAAACAAAAAAGAAGTGCACGAGTCCCCTGCCAAGAACAGCACACGGGAAGCAAAGTTGGACATTATGAAAAAGTCCACAAAAAGTCAGACAATGAAAGAAAGTATGAGGCCAATGAAGTAGACGAGATGATGATCAGCACCAATAAATCTAGAGCTGTGGTTCTGAAAGGTGTGGGAAAACCCGCTCCAGGAGAGAGAAAAGTCTCTACTTGGTCTCGTTCAGTAATGATGGTCAGATGGCCTACAGGACTGACTGCTGGACTAGCATCACACGGTGTATGTGAAGATGAATACAAGAGGACGAACTGCCTCTGTCCTCCAGGAAGGATGGTTGGGCTCAATCGAGATAAGTTGATGAGCTCAAACATCCAGGAGGAGCTCAGAGTGGAGCTGCTGCTCGTTTACACTAAGAGGAACCAGCTGAGATCATTGGAACATCTGGTCAGGATGCTATCTGGAGACCTCCCTGGGGAGGTGTCCTGGAGGGATGTTGCCATCGCTGACAGACCTGACATGACATGCTTGTCGGGATTATATTTCACATCTGTCTTAAAACAAGACAGGCAGGCAGACCTACTGCAACTGTTGCCCCTCTGACCCCCACACAGGTGACACCAATCAAGACGAGACCAAAGCTGAGATACTGCTACTTGTAACCAATTTCAATAGCAGATTGTAATGTAACAAAGACACTATATAAAAATAATAATCCAATGTTTTGCCCCAGTTAGAACTAAAAACTGCTGACAGTCAAGTATGTTCTTTATTTTAAAAGTCCACCTTTGTCAATAATAAAATACAACTTTCCAGCTTCCTGTATTTGTAATCCAGATTTACAGCTCATTAAAGAAGTGCTACGAGAAAAATAAGGTAATAAAATAAGCAGCTGACAGATTTGATTTCCTCCTCCAAAAGGTCAATGTGAAAAACTATATTAATATGACATCAGCTCAGATGTAGGAGATGAAGCGGCGCTCCCCGTCTGCAGTGGATGATGAAAACCCATGAGATAATGATGGGGGCCCACAGTTTGATTGCCTTTTTCTCATTTGCATGTTCTAAACATGACCTGTGTCGTTCACCGATGGATGTGAACTGTTAGAATCTCATCGTTATACAGTTTTTCTTGGCTTCAGTGCAGCGGTCAGTGGAGGCCTGATGGGAGTAAGACAAATAATGAGGTGAGCCAAGTTGGAAGTGATGACTCCGGTGTGGGGCCTGTAATTTGTCAGAAACACCTCACTTTTGCTTGCTCATGCTGCCAGCCAGACTGGAAAGAACACCGACAACATAACCACAACCCCAGATTTATTAAGGAAATGGTGGAAATAACCCCTCAGCCATTTTTCCCCCCAACCAAACAGCTACAGAGTTGCACACATTTACTATTAAATTGGACAAATTAGTTATTTATGGCCACCAAAACTAAGAGCAATCCAAAAATAAGGAACTGTAAACTTGTAAAATATTTTCCTGTAATCGTTAAAACAGGAAACATGTTCGGCAATAAGCCTGGACTTCACACACACACACACACACACACACACACACACACACACACACACACACACACACACACAGGACAGGGAGATGAATATTGTAGGACAATTTTTTAAAAAAAAGCAAAACTGAGTGTGTCTTGCACCCTCATTGATGGAAGCGATTTGGGGTTTTAAACTGGAATGTATGTTGGACCCAAAATGGATTGGTTTCCATACAACACACAATTGTGCCATTTAGGGTTAGAGTATAAAAGAAATGAGCCAATCATAGCCAGATGCTGAGGATTTACCCCAGACAGACAGACACCATCACCGCTGTCGTCACGCGAAATAAAAAACACATACGTATATGCACAAACTATAGATTCTGGAGCATGACACATAGCTACGTGGTTACACATCCAAACATCATTGCTTGAATGATGCACAAAAAAAACATGAAAAAAGGGCAAACATATGCTTTTGTTTTGCCACCATATATGTTTTCCTGCTCATGCTCAAAGAAAACAGTAAACATTCTATAGTGTGCATAGGTTGGTGAGGAGCACCAATGAGGACTTTGTTGACAATGAAACCACAGCACAACACACGCAAGAAAATGTGGGTGGAAGAAACGAGATTGTGCAGTTCATTTTGGAGCCATGCGCATGATGAACTTATGTTTAAACTGCATTAAGTGTTCCATCATTGACAGAATAAAATGAAAAAGTGAATGCACAGACCTCAGGCTCCTTGATCTTCTCCATTGTGATCAGGCGCCGAGATGTGTGGCTGGAGAGGGTCTGCTCACAGTTACTGATAAGCTGGAGGCAGGGGTGGAGTGGTATCATCTCCTCGCTGTACCTGACAAATGCACACCCACAGTTACTTGCCAGTCTCAAAAAAAAAAACAACAAAAAAAAAGTTGTGACCATACAGAGAACACAGGTCACAGTTGCACCATTGATGACCCAAGCAAAGATGCATTGCTAGATGCGTTTTTCCTCCTCACACATTCATGATATTAACATCTAAACAACACATTTACTACCAGCTTGGTTTATAATTGGTGAGCAGAAGAGGTTCCAGCACAGAAGCATTTTCCAGCTCCCTCAACTGCTACTGTCTGTTGTGGTTTACACCATTTCATCCACACAGCTGCTCTTCACGTCACACCTCCCTTTCTGCTGGTGCGCAAAACACCGAACAATAGACAACAGTGTTTCAGCACAGTGACCTCAAAGAGCAAATGTGTTGAGGGCCACAGAACAGCTGTTTTAGCAGGAAAGCCCCAAAACACCTGCATTGTTATTGAAACACTGTTATTGAGTCAGGTGCTAACGCTTGCTGGAACAGAACAGCGCTAAAATAAAAACACTGGAAAGCTGAGAAGCAGGACAGCGTGATGGAAAATGGACTTTGGTTTGCAATCTTCTGGATTCATGCTGAACATTGTGCAAAAGTATTAATGAGCTTTACCTTCATGATGGGCACCTCCAACATTATTAGTAAATAAATTTGAATTTATGGATTTTTACATAAAGTAATGTACTCTAAAACTTACCAAAAAATTATATGGGTTTAAATGAGATTTCAATGTGGAACACTTTAATTAGAACATTTGTGAAATGTGAGTTTTCGTTTGTAGTATCAGTCTGCCCCCTACTGTCATCTGGTGGAAAGTACCACTAAAATAAAACTTAAAACTTAAATCATTAATTCATCAATCAGTGCTTTGTGGAGAGCAGATTTCAGTTACACATTAAAGAACAATGCTAATTTTTATTTGTAGCTAAGATTTAGCACAGCACAGATAAAAATATACAACTGTTACACTCAGAGTTCAGCTAAAAATTGTGGTGAGAGGGTTAAATTTTCCTTGTTGTTGGTTGATGACCTCACTCTGAAGGTCCTTTAATAGCAAGCCAATAAAACTACATTTAATTATGGCACTTACTCTGAACGGTAGATGGGTAACCAGTAGACAAGTCTCCCACCTATGACCAGGTGGTGAACAGAGAAGTTTAACAGATCTGTGAAGATGTCACTCAGGTGGTAGGCCTGCGAGACGGGCACGTGAGACTCTAGATAGCTGGGCAGAAAAAAACAAACCATAAAGATCACATATAAAACACAGTAACACAATTTTTTCTGTTTTCAGGTGTTCCTTCAAGATCACAAAG
This sequence comes from Arothron firmamentum, assembly GCA_016586285.1. NCBI lineage: Eukaryota > Metazoa > Chordata > Actinopteri > Tetraodontiformes > Tetraodontidae > Arothron > Arothron firmamentum. Next base: position 14,458 of record BJFM01006567.1, read on the forward strand.
GGGAGAAAAAAACTCAAGTGGCAGCCAATGTCTGAAATGGGTAAAAGGTAAACTTACGAGCCATCAGGGGTTTTAAAATTGTCTTTGTGGGAGCCTGTTCTCCTTGTGGACTCACGGATACCATATGGAGCTGACAAAGAAAAGCAACATCATACACAAACTAGCACATGCATCACAAGTTTTCACATGTGTCACCTACGATCGGTAATGATGGCATCAAATACAGCAGCCTTCCTCCACACAGACTTGGATGCATCAGACACCATAACATCTAAATACATATTTTCTGTTCCATATTGTCGCAGATTGGCTCTTATGTTCTCATCGGGGCCGCGCCACTTCTGGTTTTTACGGCTCGACCTACCTGAAAGACAGACATAATTGATAAAAAAAATTAAGAAATTTAAATAAATTACAGTTGAAGCACAATTAAGTATCTGCAAATAATACTAACCTTTGCCGTGAATAGTGTTGTAATCAATATCTGCTCCACAGACGTAGGCACCAAACTGTGAGCATGCAACCAACAGACTCCCTGAAACACAGCCAAAAACATGAAAATATTTACTGACACATTACAATGCAAGTGAGAACAAAAAAGACGAGCTTCTCACCTGTGCCAACAAAAGGATCAAACACAAAGTCATTCTTTTTTACTTTAGCGTGGTTGGTCATAATAAGTGACAACCCAGCATCCATACTGGTGTTCCCTATGAAGTGTCGGTTCTTCACGCTGTGAGAACGAATGAGCTCACGCTGTCCATCTGCTATCTAGTGGAGGAGTGTGCATTAAAATAGAGTTTTGAGTTGAGTCATTATTATATCAAAAGCCAAATAAATAAATAAATAAATATAACCAACCCATCGGCCAAAGTAGATATATTCTGGATGCTCTGGGATGTTGTTGGGGTCTGTACCGTAGTCTTCCAATAGACAGAAGACATGCTGAGGGTTTTTAAGGCTTACTGTGCCTTCAAATGGTAGATACTCCAAAGCCTGATAGGAGAATCAATAACACTGATTTTACACAGACAAGGCAAATTGAGACTACACATTCTTCTCTCGTCACCTACACATCAGACACACATCAGACACACATAAATACACACATCAATCCGTTTTATTCGTTCAGCAAACTCCAGAGTTTTGTTGAACGTGTAGACGTTGATTCTGTACGTTGATCCTATCCGCATAAATGGTAGCTGTAGAAGAAGGTGAGGAAAAGGGGAGACAGGCATCAAGACAGTGAGTTTCCATTTTCTTTTTTAAAATGCCACAGAGGTTTACACAGCAAACTTTAAATTGACAAACCGTGTTCTCTGGCGGGTAGTTCAAGAGGGATTTTCTGAGGTCACTGTGCGTTTTTCCGTGACCCCATAGTTCAAAAGCAGATCTGAAATGATTCAACATTCTGAAACATGGCGTGAAGAAAACCCTGGCAACTAATCAAGGTACCACATGTTTAGACTGTTCCTTCAAAGTTAAACAAAGGTTTCTGAATAATGAATTATGTAAAGTCTTCAGGAAAAAAATAAATAAATAAAAGAACTTACTTTGCACAGACAGATCTGGCCATGATTCCACAGATATCTTCTTCAGACAAGCCACTAAGGCACCAGAAAGGAGACTTTTTAAAAAAAAGCAAGAGTTGCAAGAAACTGTGATGAGAATAAATGACAACAACTGAACTGTTGAAATGCATTTTGATTTAAATCACAAATTTTGAATTTAAATGGTACAAACATTTTCTCTGAAGTTTTCAGCTGGCTGGAATGCTTTCCCTCTAAGGGCGAGTAAAGCCAAAATTTCCTGCAATAACAAGTGATCAATTATTACTCATGATGAAATTGCCAATACCTTTAAAGACAGACCTTAATTTACTTTTATTACAAAAGGCATTGTTGATGTTTCCCTGTTTTTAATTAGCAAGTAATAAGGGAAAGCTTAAAATTAGCCGAGGAAAAATACTCCCCCGATTTTAAAAGTGTAACCTCTAGACATGCATTAAGGATTTAATATGCACTAATACGTGGGTTGATATTTAAGTTTACCGGCAACCTGAAGTCCAAGTTATCGTGTGCAAGATGTAAGAGATACTGGAGGCATGATCGTCGACCGGCGGTCGCCATTTTTTGATGCAGACTGAAAACAGGTCCGGCTGGAAATCGGAACTTGAAATAAAGTACCGCTTGATGGAAAGTGATAAAAAAAATTAAAAAAAATGACAAGAACGAATCTTTGCGGTTAAATGTATTCCTTTTATGTTTTCGAATTTTAAGAATCATACACTGTTGACGAAAAGCCAAAAAAAAAGCTGAAGTGTTATGTGTCTTTATTGTGACTTATTTTAAGTATGAATTGGTGTGTTTGTTTGCTTTTTCCCCACATGACTGCATTTCTGTGTATGTAAAGATTTATTATCATCAGATTTTGCAGAAATATTGAGAAAGGAAAACTACTCTAAACAAGGGTACGTAAAGGCGTGGCTAACATCGCAATATTCCCACAATTCCTAGCGCACGCATGGACTTTTTTATTTAGTTTTTTTCTTTGCTCCAATAGCGACTGTATACCTGAGGTACATTTATGCCTATCTCTTTAAGTATTGATTTATCACTAATAACTCACTATAATAAATAGGCAAAAGGGTGTCTATTTCGACACCGTTAGTAAAGATTCCTGACTGATAAATCGGGTCGCCATGATGCGTTCAGATGCATCAGTTCACTCTTGATTCTCTTCAGATCGTATAAATCTTTCGCCTTTTACTAAAGATTTCCGTGGAGAGGTTCAACAAGAGTTTATCTCAATTTTTTGATGCCCTGTGTAATGCGGGGCTTCTTTGTCTGTGAAAGTTAACTTTACAAAAGATCAGGCTGCTTACATTGCGGCTACACACAACACAACTTCCTCCACTACTTGTGGCTTGCAACGCACACCAAATTTGTGAGCTGACCGGCTCTCCTGTCAATGGTGAGGTTGGCCTGCCATGGGCATTATATTTGAAACTGATTGTTGCGATTGTGATGTGCGTAAAAGAGCTAAGCTGAGATCCGCTTACCCGACAGATCTGCACAAATCAGCTAATACCGCAGTTCAGGCATTTTATACCAACGACGCTTCGCCTGTAAAGCTGTTCAGGTTTTTTAGACATTTCTAAATGTTTCTGTAGACCTCCGACTTTGCACGTTTAAGGTCGAAAAGGGGGCAGTTTGAAATTTGTTTGTCAAATTAAATCGAGTCAGAATTAGACATCATCAGAAAATGTATGCCAATGAAACCTTTTTTTTTCCGCATTTGTTCTACTTTTCAGTATTTGGGTTAATTTGCATGTAAAGATTATCAGCAACTCTATCCTACACGCGTGAGACTCAACTACTTTTAATCACAAGTACGTGGAGGCGTGGCCAAGATCTCTCTTTCCCATAATTCCGTGCGCACACGTGGACTTTATATTTTTCTTTTTTACTTTACTCCATGACCAACCTAAGGTACATCTATATCTCTATTTTTATATGCATGCATTCTTAAACAGGAATTCTGTATGCAGAACAAAAATCATTATTTTGACACCGTAAGTAAAGTTCACTGATCGACCTATCGCGTCGCCATGATGCGTTCAGATGCATCAGTTCACTCTTGATTCTCTTCAGATCGTATAAATCTTTCGCCTTTTACTAAAGATTTCCGTGGAGAGGTTCAACAAGAGTTTATCTCAATTTTTTGATGCCCTGTGTAATGCGGGGCTTCCTGAGCTTGTCGAAAGTGAAAACCCAGAAGTTCTCTTTATGTGGTGACTGTCTTTGTTAGATTTCCAAGCTTTTTTTTCGATTTTGGATTGGTTCGCCAGAGTCTTTGTTTCTTCTTCTTGAAGAGGGTTTACATCCGTCTCGGATTATCCAAACCGACCACACTTGTTGCCAGAAAGGGTGCGCAGGATTCTTTTTTCAGGTGGCTGCAATGAAATAATACAGTAGACCGAACTGTTGATCGGGTCAGCGTACGGTACGCGACTGTTAACAAACCTTTAAAGCCACATATTTCTGTGTGTGTGTCTCTCTCTCTCTCTCTCTCTCTCTCTCTCTCTCTCTCTCTCTCTCTC